>JAUMHP010000082.1:4037946-4051955 GCA_032361065.1 Enteromius trimaculatus | reverse complement strand
ATTTTTGGACATCACAGACACATTTTGATTAAGCTGACTGAAAATGCATTAAAATTCAGTTAGTCTGACTTGGAACATGCTATCTCAGAGAATGTGGCTATCATTGCCAGAAATGTTTTTTAAGTAAACAGCTTACTAAATTTAGACTTAAAAGCTTTCTTTCTAAAGTAAACCCCTCTCTCGTACCTTCTCTCTCTTTCTCAGAGATGGGACTCCGGGCAGTCAGTCGGTTTCAGAGCAGTTCCACATTGACTGGGCGTCAGTGCTGGTAAGCAGTTTTGGGGTGATTGCAGTGCGTTTTGACGGCCGTGGAAGTGGCTTCCAGGGGACTAACTTACTCCATAAGGTGCAGCGCAGGCTGGGAATGTTCGAGGAGAAAGACCAGCTGGATGCCCTCAGGTAGCTGAGCAGCCATCTGCGTCCAACACACAGTGAACATCCATCAGTGCCAAAACACAGCTGCAAACGCAGACACACATGTGCTGCATCTCCTTAACCGCACGGCAGATTTAGATCTGACTTCAATATGATCAGCACTGATTATTCTGCATGTGAGAAGGTCAAGCAAGAGTCAGAACAGTTAACATTTTGTTTTGTGTCTTGCAGTATTTTGTTGCAGGAGCCGTATATTGACAAGACCAGAATAGGAGCTTTTGGGCAGGTAAATACTTATAGCACTTGTCCAGACAAGATAGCTTGTCATTTATGTACACAGATGTTTATTTGCCTCTCTCATATTCACAGAAACAAATAAAGCTCTGCTTCAAATCCTTGTAAACTGCATCCTTAACGAAGTGGATCTTGGCTGATTTGTGACTGATTTGAATGATATACAAAAAATGTGCTACACTGTCAGTGTGAGCCATCCAACAGCATTTCTGATGATGAGAGGGTCTGTTATTCTGGCACGTCAGTTAAACACTTCCTCTCTCACTAACTTCAGTCCCAAAGAAGAGCAGAACAAATTGGTTTCGTGCAGTAAGAAGAACTTAATTGAGACCATCAACATTTCTGGCTACATGTCCGTTTTTGTCCGTGCCTATTTCTTCCCTCGAAAGATTGTCGTTTTTCAAAGAATTAATGAATGCATGTTCAAAGGCCGAATTCCTGCCTCACATTAATGAGCACAGACCGTATCAGAAACTTCTGTAACTAGTAATGAGAGTTGTGCTGTCTCAGAGGTCTTGAGTTGAGGATTTTGTGTTTCAGGTATATGGAGGTTACGTCACCAGCCTTCTGCTCAGCTCTGAGGACTCCGTGCTCAAGTGTGCTGCAGTGCTCTCACCCATCACAGACTTTGCACTATATGGTACGGTTTGTGTATGTCTGTGTTTCTCTTATTAAGACAAATGGAGGTTCACTGTTCTGCAGACTTTAGCTTCAAACTGTGTTGGGAAGGTTACTTTGGAAATGTAATAGTTTGGAGATTCCGGGTTACAAGATTACAGGTTGTGTGTGTGAAAATGTTCAGATGTAACCTCCTTTAGTAAACGTTAGCATTTTTACAAGTAATGGAATTTTCTGGTGATTGGCTTTGTTCTTGATTAGCTATTTGAGTTGTTTAATTAGAGCTAGAGCTAAAGTCTGGTGGCTTTTCAGAAGCTGGATTAGACTTTCCGGCTGTATCAAAAATCTCTTCTATATAGTAGGGCTGGGACGATAAATCAATGCAGGATCGAATCTGAGATTTTCAGAATGCATTGAATTGATTCTGAACTTATTATGATTGACGTGTCTCTTTAACTGTTTTTGACCAAAATGCCAGCAAATTAAACAAATGTCCCACAAAGGGGGAAAAATTGGCCCTGCACAATTGAATAACATTTATTATGGGTGTTGTGATTAAAATAAAATGTGGAAGTGAAAGAAAAGTGTCAATTTGCGTAATTACAAGTCTGCACACAGCGAGTCTCAGAGATTGCTTTTTATGCTCTTTTGCACCAGCATTGAGCATTATAACCATTCACACATGTTTCTGTTGAGCTTTTGAATGCTATGGCTAGTCACAGGCGGGAAGATTAGTCAGCGAGTTTTGCTCGCCTTCACTGACTGAATTCTGCAAACTTGCAAATTCTGTCATCTTATAAAGTACAGCAAATTGCCAATACAACGCAAGAAAGAGATTCATTTTGCAGCTTCAGTGATTACAAGAGTTTTTGCATAACTTGCACTAGACTAATGCCAAAACTGGCAAGTCTGTTCAGAATATGTCACATTTTCCATAACAATATTTTTTATTTGCATTTGTATTCTATAAATCAACATTCATACTCATAATTACAATAATAAGAGCAATTGACCATTATTTTTGTCAGGATGTTTCATACCACTACTGTTTGCAATTACGATTATGCTAAAACTGGTAAGAGTTGAAAGTATTCTGATTGATTAAATTTAAGCATTTGCCATTAGACGACATACAACTAATAACATAATTCTAAAAATGTCCCCTATGAAAGTAAAAAGTGTCCCTTTAAAACAATTCTGGGTTGAAATATTAGAAAGACATATAAGACTTTACTTCACAGGATATATATTTTTTTGGTTGTTCGATATGCCTCGCATAAAACTATTTAGCTACTTTGCATCTTACCTCATGATTTCAAAGCGATGTGCTGGTTAACAGTCCACAGTTAACAGTCTTCTTGAGGTTCTGGGGTAGAGCAGCCTAAAAATCTTTTAAAACTTTTGTCTTACTAACAACAAACAGAGCAGCATCAATATTAAATATTAGAGTTGAGTACTGCTCCGCAGAGAGGAAAAAAAGATCTGGGTGCATCTGATCCTCAGATGTAGAATATCTCATTAAGCTCAAGACATCTGTTGAAAGGATTTGAGCTTATTATTATGTGCAAATGACTATAAAAAGAGCAGATTTGCATGCATTCTAAATCAAAACATCTGCTAAATGTCCTTTTAACATCCAGCAGGGAACAATTTGCAAATGTTTTGTTGAAAATAAAGTATCCTTAAAACATTCACCTTGCAAAATGCATGCATGTGCGATCTTATCAGGAATGGGGAATATCATCGAATTTCCTACCCCTGGCCTCTTCTGATTACTTCTCTGTTATTGTAAAACTGCGCTGAGGTAACAGATGCTCTATTTTTAACTTGACGCAATATCTTGAAAATAGTGCAAGATGCTGAAAAAATAAAAACAGTGAGATGTGATGCAAGATGTCACCAACAACTGAACCGATAATTAAAGGCGCAAGAATGCATCCTGTGTGAATGTCTCCTCGGAGCAGGAGGAGTGTCCGATTCATCATCCATTTCCATAGCTTCCTGTCTGTGCGTGGCAGTGCATCCCATCAGTATTCTGAGAGCAGGCAGGAGGACCGAAGCACTACAAGAGCTCTAAAGGAACAGAGGGATGAAAAATGAAGCATGTGTGTGTTCATCATAAACAATACTTCACCTCTCACAGCGGCAACAGCACAGAAATCTACTCATAAGTCAGCCGGTGCATCAGCGTGTATTGTGAAATGGCCATGCAGTGATTTTTATCAAAGGAAATGCTCGGAAATTAACTCTGCCTGTGACAAATGTCACTGTTGACTGATACCGTTCTTATTTCCTGCTTTCAGCTTCGGCTTTCTCAGAGAGATATCTAGGCCCTCCCAAGCCAGATCGGAGGGCATACGAGGTAGATTTCCTGTTTTATAATCTGTATTTTGTATTCGCCATACTGACAACACTTACAGTGTACTCTAATATTTCCACAGATGGCCAACCTTGCATACAGAGCATCTCAGTTCAACGATAAGAAGTTTTTAATCATTCATCCAACAGCAGATGGTACATTTCCTTTCCAATTCTGACAATGTCTTTATAAAAGAAAGAACACTGTCAACTAAAACGAATCTCATTTACCTTTTCAGAAAAAGTTCATTTTCAGCACACAGCAAAATTCATTTCCAGGCTAATCAGTGAGAGAGCAAATTACACTCTGCAGGTAAGAGATCTTAATTTCTTAGTTTATTTTAGAGGCCATTCACACAGAACATCCTTGTGTGTTTAAAATGTGACATATAAATATATATATATAAATAAAAAAATAAATAAATAAAAAAAAAAAAAAAAAAAAAAAAATATATATATATATATATATATATATATATATACTTTTTATTTAAAGATTATATATATATAACATTAAATAGTTCACTCTTTGTTATATTGCAGCCATTTGCTAAAATCATTTAAGTAATTTTTTTCCTCATTAATGTACAGTACCCCATATTGACAGAAAAACACAGAATTGTTGACATTTTTGCAGAAAAACTGAAATATCACATGGTCATAAGTATTCAGACCCTTTGCTGTGACACTCATATATTTAACTCAAGTGCTGTCCATTTCTTCTGATCATCCTTGAGATGGTTCTACACCTTCATTTGAGTCCAGCTGTGTTTGATTATACTGATTGGACTTGATTAGGAAAGCTAAACACCTGTCTATATAAGACAGCTCACAATGCATGTCAGAGCAAATGAGAATCATGAGGTCAAAGAAACTGCCTGAAGAGCTCAGAGACAAAATTGTGGCAAGGCACAGATCTGGCCAAGGTTAAAAACAAATTCTGCTGCACTTAAGGTTCCTAAGAGCACAGTGGCCTCCATAATCCTTAAACGGCAGACGTTTGGGACGACCAGAACCCTTCCTAGAGCCGTCCGGACAAACTGAGCTATCGGGGGAAAAGAGCCTTGCTAAGAGAGGTAAAGAAGAACCCAAAGATCAGTGTGGCTGAGCTCCAGAGATGCAGTCGGGAGATGAGAGAAAGCTGTAGAAAGTCAATCATCACTGCAGCCCTCCACCAGTCGGGGCTTTATGGCAGAGTGACCCGGCGGAAGACTCTTCAGTTCAAGACACATAAAAGCCTGCATGTAGTTTGCTAAAAAACACCTGAAGGACTCCAAGATGGTGAGAAATAAGATTCTCTGATCTGATGAGACCAAGATAGAACTTTTTGGCCTTAATTCTAAGTGGCTGTCTACCAACGTTTACCATACAACCTGACAGAACTGGATCTGCAAGGAGGAATAGCAGAGGTGTGAAAAACTTGTTGCATCTTTCCCAAAAAGACTCCTGGCTGTATTCGATCAAAAGGGTGCTTCTAAATACTGAGCAAAGGGTCTGAATACTTAGGACCATGTGATATTTCAGTTTTTCTTTTTTAATAAATCTGCAAAAATGTCAACAATCCTTTGTTTTCTGTCAATATGGGGTGCTGTGTGTACATTAATGAGGGAAAAAAAGAACGTTGATGATTTTAACAAATGGCTGCAATATAACAAAGAGTGAAAAACTCTTCTTACTTCCTCCTCTGAAAAACAATGCTACATTCAGTTTTCTCATCTGAAATGCGCATTCCATATCAGAATGCGTTTCCCAATTGTTTTTTATTTGCAACAGATAGTGTAGGCCAGAGTGTTCCACCATTATAATTTTGAGCAGCATTTTGCAAATATTACTGGTCCTACACAGGCCTGATGCACGAACATAAGGTGTTTTAATCAGAGTATTTCAACAATATATTCAAAATAACCAGTAATGATTATAATTCAAAACATAATTAATTAAATAAAAACATACATTTGTGCTAACTATACAGAACCAATAAATTCATTAGATTACAGTGTTTAATGGGAGTGTGTGGTTTAGCACTTTTGCCACTATTAACATTTCATGGTAACATTGACTTCTCTAATTGGTTTCTCTTTGGGATAGTAGGTATTGTAGTTCTTCACTGGAAATTACTGGAATTTAATGTTACTTTTTCTATGCTGAATTTAAAAACACACTTGTGTTTTGTTCAGAGCCGTATATCATAACATAACATACTCAAAGCAGATGGCAGGAAAGGTTTATACGCCATTGCTAAAAATCAATTTCTCTATTGAGTAAATGAATGGAGGTTTAACATCCATCTGTGAGCATGACGATGTTTGTCAAAGGTGTGTGAGGTCTGGAGTGACTGGATACTGAGCCTCCGAGAGCCTGCTGCCAGTAGTGGGATTAGACACACTCAATGCATGCAGCTCATTTAAACAGATTATACAGGCCACTCTCATGAGCCACACGCTGAATAATCCCATTATATTCCATCACTAGGAGATTTTCTCTTTGCTTTCTGCTCCCTAATAGATTTGCTATTAATTACTGGCAGTTGAATGACTGTGGAATTAATTAGAGCAGATATTCATCAGGATGTGTGTGATCGTCACCGTGTCAAGCTGTTCTCAATTTATGATCCATCAGGAAGTATCAGGGCTGCCACGCACACAATGAAAGTTTGTATCATTGCAGTAGAAGTTTATGGATGTTTACACACTTGGTTTGATTGTTTGGTTCAAATCCATGGTTCAGTACACATCTGTACCACAGTTCATCAAATATATAACAACAATTCTGAAAATACAGATGTTCAGAAGTAAGTGAACAACAAATTACTTACTAGTAATGTTGGCGCTGTATGGGCTTAACACAATTTCATGTTATATTGTTGTGTCTAAAATTGCACATATAGTACATGTATTATAGGAAAATTGTGTTTTTATTTAGTTCTTTATTTTTACATATTTTTGAAGGTCATTTTCTGTGGTAGAAATTATATTTACAAACCTTTTAGACAAAAATAAGACTAATTTCAGAGTTAATAGTATGCTAATGGAATACTTAAATAGTATTTTCACACCTTATTTAAAATTGCACATCATTTTAGCAGTGACTTTTGTGGGAAATGATGGTACGACTATGAGACCGTTTAGATTAAGCATATAAATATTCATATTTTGGTGGGTTTCCATTAATAATGTTGTAAGTCTGATTGTAGTTGAGGCTAAAACAAAGGAATCTAAAAAGTATTAAAGAGGGTGTGTCCTCATATCGCTCCAAAAACATAAGACCTTCATTCATCTTTGAAACACAAGATATTTTTATGAAAACTGAGAGCTCTCTGACCCTCTCATAGACTGCAATATAATAACCGCAATCGATGCCCAGAATAGTAATAAGGACATCATTAAAATAATCCATGTGACGTTAGCAGTACAACTGTAATTTTACGAAGATACGAGATAGCTTTTTGTGCGCAAAGAAAATAAAAACAGTGACTCATCCTGGCAGCATTTTGGAGAGTATCCGCTGAACGTGTATAATGTATGCTGTCCTGTTTCAGCTGTGCCACACGGATACGTTTTTTTACATTACACTTAAATCTGAACGATCAAACATGTTTTACGTATGTGATACTTTCCAAAAATGGCCCAGGGTAACTGGACCTTGATCAAGACAATTACATTGCCGTCTATGGGAGTGTCAGGAAACTCTCAGAACTCATCCAAAATATCTTAATTTGTGTTCCAACGATGTATTACGGGTTTGGAATGACATTATGGTATGTAATTAATGACAGAATTTTTATTTTTGGGTGAACAATCCATTAAAGTTTCCAAGTAGTGAAAACATCGAAAAAATTCGATGTCTCCAAGACCTTCATACAAAATAAACTAAAATATCAACAGAAAATCTCAGAGCTCTGTGTTTTAATAAATCATCCAAATAATAATCCACGGTTACCCTTGAAACTATCCTACAATAAATGTGACATTTCTTGCAAATGCTAAATCAAAATCTAAAATGGTAAATTAATCATAGATTCGGATGATTTCACCAAGTTTTGATGTCAAACTGACTTTTACAGCAATAAAGGCAGCATGAACAATGAAATGAATAAATCTGATATATGATGTTCTAGAATTCTGTGACACTGAGCTCTTCTTGTGTCCTTCATTAGATCTACCCAGATGAAGGACACTTCATTCACAACGAGGGAACGCGGCAGCACCTCAGTCAGTCGCTGGTCAACTTCTTCGAGGAGTGCTTCCGGCTCCCAGACCGAGTGTTCGAGGAGGCGCTAGAGGAGGAGAGCGAAGAGGAGGGTTAGTCCACCCGTTCCACGACATCCAAGCACAAAGCCAGCTCCTTTTGCCACCTGATATGCAACCCATAGATTTGAACCCTCCAGTTTTCAGTTTCCTCCTGGTGTCGCATGCTGACTCTGAGACCGCCCTGCCTCGTGTTCCTGCCTCGGCTCCCCTTCAGGTGCTCCTCACTATTCATCAACCCTCGACAGACCTCAGCCGTGCAGCGCGGCGTGGCATCTGGCTGGCACCACTACGTCTCGCTCTCCCCTGCAGGCCAGTTATGAGCTTCTGAAGGTGTTAGGAGTCTCCGATCTGTCCATCACGTTGACGAATGAGACGCTGCGATATTAACTGACCGCCTAGCGCGATGGCCTTTGAATCCCTAAGAGCTGTGGGACTCGCAGCTAGACTGAGGGGGTCGTTCGGTGTTTGATTATTTGGTGTTTTGGGCAAAGGGGGGTTGTTGTCGGGAGAACGTGTCATTTGTGGTTCAAAAGGTCTTCTCATGTCCAATTGTGCTCGTGTCTAGTGTCGCAATGTAAAGTCGCACATGAAAACCATTCACTTGGATATCGATAAAACTTGTTTTCAGTGTTCAAGCGTGTCCGAGTCTTGGAAATCTTGTAGCCTCAAGTGTGTATTTAGATGGTGTTTTATTCATTGCAGAAACTTCATCAAGCAGAAGGGGAGCAAAAACGATTCTCATTATTCTCACAGACCATGACAGTTGTACAAGACTGTTGATCCCACTTCTCAGCGTGCGTTTCCTTGAAGTGATGGTCTGTCAGTGCCGAAGAAAGCACTCTGTTGATTTAGTCACTGTGCCTTATCACGGGGGCGAACAATCGTTTTGGAGGAGCCTCCTTGTGAATATCACCACTCATTCAAGGCTTACTTTGGATTGACTAAAATCCGTTATCTAAAACGCTCTTGTTGCATTGTTGATGACATCACAGTATACATTATCGACTGTAATAGCATTGCGAAACACTGTTATTTTTGTTTGCGCGCTTGTGAGCCAGTGTTGTTTTAGCATCAACAAAAACAAACTCGCTCGCATTCTGCTAATAGCGGTTTCCCATCCACTTTAAGGATCGAGTAATGGAGCATGAAATTAAAATGTATGATTTCAACATTACCTCAGTATTAAACTAAAGTCCCTCTGAGGCTTTACAGACACTTTGTAGAACATTTGTTAATTCATGCCCAAAACGAATCTGTACATAAAAAGTATATTAAGTAGGGTAGGAAACAGTTCTGTGTTAAAGGGATAGTTCACACAAAAACAGCAGTTCTGACATTGACTCAACCCGTCCCATTCCCCAACCTGTATAGGGAAAGGGAAGAAAGAGATGTTTAGCAGAATGCTCATGTTGTTCTTTCAATACAAAGAACGTCAATGGAGTTGTTGAATGGAAACAAGTGTTTCATAGAAGATTGTACAGACGTTGAGGTTGAGTAAATGGTGACAGAATACGGTCCCTTTAACGCTCATTAAATACAGTACTGTGCAGATTTTTCACATTACAGTAGTGGAATTTTTATTATTTAAGTCATATTTGCTTTGTTTGTATGTTTTGCACAGTGCTGTATATGAAGTTATTGGTTGTAATGTTTGCCTATAAAAGCTCTTGAAGATGAACTTTTATTTAGTTTGAATGAAATGTTCACGTTTGATCTTGATGCATTCATACTGCATGTCGAAAAACATTTGCAACTCAAAAGCTATTTTTTAAAAACCTGCAAATATCTGCATAGTATTTTTGATGGCTTGAATGTCCCGTCCTGCATTTCATTTCCAGTTGTTTTGTGAGTGAGATCTCAGTCTTGTCTGCTTGATGTATAAATGTTACTCAAATCTCATTTAAGTCTCTGAATATGTGAGTGTTTCTTGTACATAAAGCATTTGAAGGTATTTTGTTCTCCCGTGTCGAGCAGAGCTCTGGACGAAAAATCACTTGGGACCAAGAGAACGATGGGATTGCTGTCTACTGACTCAGCAAGAACTGGCATATTGTGGCACCTCTCAGAATACAAACTATTTTATCATCACCTTTGTTATGATTTGTTTTCCTTACTTGGAGAAAAGAGGATGAATATGTAAGTAACCAAAATAAACTGAAAGCCTTCAATGTTGATGTCCCGCTTTCTTGTGAATTAAGCAAATGAGTGCATTCACGTGCATGACCTTAACACGACGACCTCTAAGGTTATGTAAACATCTTAGAAAGTGTTTTTTTTTTTAACTGGGAAAGGTCATAAATGGTTTAAATAAAACCCAATCAGCATATCTACATTTTTTTCCCCCCTGTGCTCGATTCATTTCTTTATGTGAGCTTCTTTAATGTACACATCAATGTTTTTAAAATTAAAGGCATAGTTCACCTAAAAACTAAACAAATTTACTCACCCATATGATGTTTCGAACCTGACGTGACATGTGGCCAGGTATGGTTTCCCATACTAGGAATTTGTGCTCTGCATTTAACCAATCCAAGTGCACACACACAGCAGTGAGATGTGAACAACCACACACACACAGCCATTGCTGCGGCGTCCGGGGAGGAGTTGGGGGAACGGTGCCTTTCTCAAGGGTCTCACCTCAGTCGTCTTGAAAGTGGAGAGAGCACTAGTTATTCACCTACAGTCCCTGCCGGACCCGGGACTCAAACCCACGACCTTTGGGTTACAAGGCCAACACCCTATCCATTCGGCCCGAGCCTTTATGGCTTGCTTTATTTTGTGCAAGAGAAGATATTTTGAAGAATGTTGCTAAGTGACCCATTTTAATTACCATTGACCTCCATTCTATTGAAGAAAAAACAAAAAGCTCAAAATGTGTGTTTGACCCAGGAAATGTCATAAATGTTCAAATAACATGAAGGTGAGTAAATGATCACAGAATTGTTACTTTCCTAGTCAGTTTTTTCATTTGTATTTAAACGTTTAAATAAGCCATACCTAGCAACAACAGCAATACTACAGTATGTACAAGCAATGAACAATAAACTAATATTTATTGATATTCGAAAGAATTATTCCAACAATATTTAACTTTGTAACTGTAGGCAATAATTTATAACACATTTTGTGATAAAACACTTGAGAGAAAAAGTCAAATATAAGCTGAACTTAAGTAACATAAATTGGATTGAAACTAGGGTAATATCCCATTACATTACTGCCCCCTTGTGTTCAAACTGACAAAATGTGATTCATGAGCAAGTTTCTTGACAAACGTCGCCATCTAGTGGATATTAGCAGGTATTTCCGGTTACTGCACTCTCAGAAATGAGTCTTGTATCACAGTTTCTACCTCATCAACAAGCTTGCTAAAGTCAGCCTCACATACTACATGTAGATGATCTCCACTGTCTCTCATGCACTTCATCAGAGCTTCGTGCATCTGCTCTGGGCCTCCAATGGTGCAGAGTTTATCCAATTGCTCAACGGGGTCTTGTGGGATATTTTGACACTTAAGAGCTTTTAAAACAGCCGGAGCAAACTTCCCATGGTGTGCAGTGGAGCATATCACAAGCGGGCAGGTTTTGTCATGTATACGATCGGCGACTACTTTACCAACCGCTGTGTGAGTGTCCATTATGTACCCCGTTGATGCGTGCACTTCATGTATGGCTCTCAAACAGTCATCTTCTGAGCACCAGCCAGCTTGAACTTCCAAATTTATCTTCCTACGCAAAGTCTCTGATACTTTATAAAAACCATCTCTTTCTAGATTTAAAAACAGATCTCTGACTTGATTCCCATCCCCACCAGATGCATGATGGATGAGCCTCTCAAGGTTAGAGGATTTCAGGATATCAATGGCAGGAGAGTTTGAAACAAGCAGCTTCCTGCTGCGGAGATCATACGCTCCACTAGTGATGAAGTCAGGTATGACGCAGTTATGATTGGACGCACAGATCACGTTCCGTATGGGGATTCCCATTTGTTTGGCATACAGGGCTGACATGGCGTTGCCAAAGTTTCCAGTAGGGATGCACACATCAATGGGGTCACCAAACATTAACGTGCCATTTCTAAGCAGGTCCAAGTATGCTGAGCAGTGATAGACCACCTGAGGAAGCAGTCGAGCCCAGTTTATCGAATTTGCAGTGCTTAGAACCGTGGCGTATTCCACAGCTAAATGTCCCATCAAGCTTGAGTCCCCAAACATTTGTTTAATGCTCCTTTGGCAGAAGTCAAAATCAGACAGGACACTAACGGACTTGGCATTGCCCTCCTGAATTCCTGTCATTTGTAGCTTCTGAATCTCACTCACTCCTTTCTCAGGGAAGAACACAAGCACGCCAATCCTCCCACGGTCACTGTCTTTAAGATTACGAAAGCCGCTAAGCACCGCACTTCCTGTATCTCCAGATGTGGCCACTAGAATGAGGTAGTTGCACATCTGGGGAAGGCAGTGGGCGAACAGCTGAGGCATTAACTGGAGTGCCAAGTCTTTAAAAGAAGCAGTGGGGCCGTGAAAGAGTTCTAGGATGTACTGGTGATCAGTGAGATGCTTCAGAGGTACAACCGATTGATTGGTGAAGTTCTGGCCATAAGCGTGATGCACCATTGTGCTCAGTTCCACAGGGGACACATCCATAGGATGGATACAGTTTTCCAGTATGGCAACAGCTCTCATTGCATATGGCATGCTGGATATTCTCAACCATTCAGAAGGTTCCAATTTGGGGAATCCTTTCTTTGGTACATAAAGCCCTCCATCTGGTGCAAGACCCTCTATAACAACGTCACTGAAGAATTTGGGGTCACTTGACATTTGGCTCCTTGTTGAAATGAACATCTCTGATTCTGAATCCTCATATCTACTCAGAGTTCTCAGGACTTTATCAACCACAACCTCCACGGAGTCTCCCGACCCACAAAGTACTCGCGCATCCAGCCATTTCTCATAAAACTGTTTCCTGTACTGTAATATCTCTCTCATAGAAACACCATCATCCTGGCCCACAATCCTATTCACCTTAATTTGAGAGAGTCTCTGCATGATATCTTCTGTGTCCACATCCAGATACAAGACCACTCCAGATCGCTTCAAATGCTGCATTGCATCTGGATGCAGCGGATTGGAGCCGGATAGTGAGATAACACTTCCTGTAGAGGTGAAGCTACACACTGCTTTACCTTCTTCTTCGATGAAACCATCTCCACCGATCTCAGAAAGCTTGTCTGCTACACTCATTCCCCATGTCCTTTCGAGAACATCGTCATCTATATCAATAACAGGCATACCTAGTCTCTGTCCCACAATCCGTCCAACACAGGTTTTTCCTGCTCCGGGAGGACCCATCAGGAGAATGTTTCTCTCATGAGGTTTAGAGATGTGGTTTGATAGCTTTGCTGTAGTGAAGTATGAAGAACCAAACTGAGAAGACAGCAGGCGGGTCCTCAGCTTTCTCACTTTAACCAGCAGCTGGCCAAAAGATGAAAGGATCATCTTGGAAAAAGGGTCTGGAAAGCAGAAATATGTTACAGAATTAAAAAAAAAAAATAGCATTTAAAATTATGATTACAGAGCATTTGCTAAAATTGATCTATTTCTGTATTGTGTTGATTTAATCTCTATAGTGTGACTAATTTGTTTTAAAAACACTTAATAATAGCACACTAAGCCCTCACAATCAACCTCCAAGTCCACATATTGATGAATTTATTTGTAATTTTATTGATCTTCTGCATTGTTATGTAGGCTACTTAGAGTGTAGCAAATTATTGAATTCTAAGCAGTGTAAAATATATGCATGGATGAATTCTTTGCAATAAGACATATGCATTTAATAGATTACTGTATGTTTCTTGTGTGTTTTTTGTTGTTGTTTTCGTTTTATGAGCATTTACCAAGTGCTAGTTCTTGTCCATTTAAATTAATGTGGTGTTCACCAGCCTTATGAATAATACATTTTTATAGTCCACTTTAGACATTCTACTAACAGTAAGTAACTTGGCAAATACATGTCAACTAGAAGTTTTACCCTCAGTTTCACAGACAAGGCTTAAGCTAGTCCCAGACTAAATTGCATGTTTGAGCTGTCTCAGATGAAAATATCTTGC
>JAUMHP010000082.1:3993722-4006240 GCA_032361065.1 Enteromius trimaculatus | reverse complement strand
CTGTATGATCTGTATTTTTATTTTTATATTACAATTGACTTTCACTCTCGAGGTAAACAGAATTTTTTTTTTTTAATGAGAATACATTTTTCTCTGTGTGTATATATATATACATACATACATACATACAATATAAATTTACATAAGAATTGAATTTTTTTTGGAGAACTGCTCCTTTAAAACACCAGAATGACCATAACTAGCAGGTTGGCAGGAGCTCTGCAACATTAGCAGTGTGAGAGGAGAGCGGTACACACCCATCAGCTGATGGAGGTGGAGACACAGTGTTCTTCCATGTGCTGTGGCCCACGGCTTGTTTACATGGGGAAAAACACCAGTGCAGTTTCTAAGCATGCTAATTTCAGTCGCAGATGCAATGGACAGTTCAGATCACTCAATTTATGTATTCATGACTCCTCCTGCTTTCAATTTTTTTTCTTTTTTGTATAAAACTCTCCCTAATTTATTACTCTAGGTTCATCTTTAAGGGTGTGGACCGCTTCTGTCACACTAACGGCTCCAGCGTTCTTTAGAAGATCCTGTTTCCAGCAATCTGGACTATCGTGCTGTAAACTCCACCAAAGCCCACAGCAACTGCTCTTAAAAAGTAACCCAACTGGCCAAAGTCTTGTTTTCTCCAGTCTAACCCCAGCCACTTGGCTCTTTCGATATGAAGTCATCATGCTGGAAACTTATTAAATCCAAATGTTGATGTCAAGTGAGGGACCAACCAATGGTGAGCTTGAGCTCATGCTGGATGCTCACAGGAGTCATATGGATCTTAATCTTTCATGTGAAGGCAGGGTATTTTTAGATTTAGGCATGTCTTTTAAAGCACCAATGAATTTTGGATCCCAGTTGTGAATATTTCACCAGTTCCATGAATAGACATGGCAGACGCAACTAATAACATGTTTTTGCTACGGTTGTGTCCGGAAAGTCAAATCTCATGGCAGGATCACAGAGGATTTCTGGTTCATAAACAGCTGTGGAGGTTCTGTGCTACTTTGCTCATTAGCTCTGTCACAATATCTGGTTACATCACTGTCTTCACTGAACCTGGTCACGCATTGGAAAATGAATGAAGTAAAACATATTTAATAGCTTTCTTGGCATTTCTCAAACATTTTTGTTTTGTATTTTTATATTATATATTATAGTATGTGTTAATATTTTTTATTTTTAAATTTTATTAATTGTAGATGCTTTTAACAAATGCATTACTTTTGATTTATTATTTCATATTATTTATTCCCTACATTTTGTATTTAGTTTTACATTTATTTCTGTTTTGGTTTAAAGTTGTCATGTGATATTTATTTGATTTAACAAGCGTCATTTTAAGTAGTTCCAGTTTTAGATAGCATATATTTTTTTTCACAGAAGAAAGAATGTCAGACAAGTTTGGAACAACATGAACAATTTTTGGGCATGCTATCCTTTTAATTTTTTTTTTTTCACAAAGCTGTCTTATTACTTAAGTCGTATTGACCACTTTGGTAGTGCTTCACAGTCCCATTTCAGTTTCATTAAGTGAAAAAGAACAGCATGAACATTCAGCAAATACCTTTTTTGTATGCAATAAATGAAAAAAAATCATACATGTTTGGCATAACTTTAAGTGGAGTTAAATACTTTAGAGATGGCAGAATATTTGTTTTTTGAGTATATGCTCAGAGATATTTCAGCATCCGTTTGCACTGGCGCTGCTGCTGCTCGGCCCCTTTTGTGCTAGTGTTTTTTTCCAGTGCTGCACATTAAAGACTAAGGCCTCTTTCAGCCCACTGGAACGCTTGAGTCATTAGACACACCACACGACCAGCCTACACCTTCACATGTTCCTTATATTCCCAAATGTTTACGTCTCTGTCGGTATAAACATGAATCGGGTGCTTGTGCAAATGATAAATATGTCTGTGTTGAACGTCTAGACCCAAGTGCGTGAGTAAATTCCAATTCCAAATTAGAAATTCCAATCAAACTATTGCATATTTAAAACTATTTTGTCCCCCAAAAAGCATGTTCTTCATTTAATGAACAATATTTAATTGGTTATTATTCTTAATATAAATATAAGACTTATTTGTACATTAAGAACGCAACATATCTGCACTGTATATAATGTTATTTTCTCTTTTGATGGTATTCCATTCATAGGTTCCATTCATTTTTCATAGGTTTTGTTTGTCAGATTTGGTTTAATCCCTCAGGCGGAATCTGTCTGAATGCAAATATTCAAATTATCGCCACACTCCTCCTTTGTCACAAACATATTTTGCCTTCTTTTTTGCACGGGAGCAGCTGCTGTTAAACGAATGAAAGGCTGTGTGATTGACAGCAGCATTTGTCTGTAAGTGTCTAGGGACCCGTGGGGACAATGGCAGGGCCCTTCACTAAGCAATAGCTACCACACCTCAGACCCTGCACCCCCACCATTGGACCCTTTGTTGGTATTCTCTGTAGGGAGCTAGGAATCTTCTCCTGGTCGAGATGCAGGCTTGGTTTAAAATAATAGTCCTTATATAATATGGCATTATTTACAATGTCTTCCCTCAGTTTGTAAATCACAAAAACATTAGAGTCATTCACTTATAATGGAAGTATGTTGGAGAATTATGCTAGAGGGTTTAAAAGCAGAAATGATACATTTTTTTGTGTGATTTGAGTTGCAAAGTTGTTTAAATTATCCTACCTTTCCAGGTGCATGAACATCTGGTTTTCCAATGCCACTGGAGTTTGTTCTATGTTAACTGTGTATAATTATACATATTGAAATGCAGTTAACACTATGAAGAAATAATAGGCTATTCATGCTGTGCACAATATTTTTTGTATGCATGGTGTAGCCAGAGAACCTGCTATTTTTGCCACAATGTGCAATATAAAATCAGAGCACATATGGAAAGTGTATACCACAATTCACTGTGCTTAACCCTCTATTTAAATTAACTATTGTTTCTTTATTTGAGCTGACTGACAGATATGTTAATACTAATTTGGCTGTTTTTTTTTTTTTATCTGCTGCAGAGATGATAACTGAAAGTCACTTTAAAAATTCTGCTAAATCAAAAATAGGGTTAAATATAGCGTACTAGTAGCCCTTATGGGGTCTAAGGAGGCCCCTGGGCTCTAGAAAATAGAAAGGACTCGCTGTTCTAATACACTGTAGCCGTATGTTTATTTATTAATGTTACTATTTTTTAAGGTGTGTTTATTGTATCTTTTGTTTAGTTATTGGTGTGAAAGTCAAATTTCATTCTTAAGTATTTCAAGAATAAAGTGTAAATTAATTGAATTGGTAAAAAAGTAGCATACTTAGCATACAAAAGTGCTTATTATGAAAATATATACTTTAAAAAAGTATATATTTAAACATGAACTGAATATACTCTTGATTGCATGTTAGAAAGCATGTTATAATTTAAATTTATATTAAACACAATTACAAGTGTGAAACATTAAAATCATGTAGGACCAAGCGTAACTTGTTCATGTGGTTTCTGTTGATGGAGTTTACTATGAGGATAGGGTTAGGGTCAGGTCAGGTGACGTGGTGGTGGAGCAAGTGAGAAGAATTGATTTTAAGGTGGAGTATTTCTAAATTACTCAATACACAGAGATGATGACTTAACAGAAATACTAGGATGTTAGATAAATGAAACCTAGGATGATGCATCCTTGATAAACCTTAGACATTAATGGTTGACATCAACAAAAATGATGACAATGACTAAAACTGCATTGGTAGACATTAAATTCAATATTTATTTAATATTGCTGTAGATCCAACAGGAGTACAGACCGTGGAGCTCACATGGTCTGCCACTTGATGCAGCTGAATACACTTCACACTTTAAAACCCTGAACTTCTCTAAAATGTGGTAAGAGTGTGAATCATATCTGGGGGAAAAAAACAACTTTTTTTTTTTTTTTAGCAAAACAGTCTATAGGTGTGATTCACTGACTCAACAGATTATGTTAATGTTTGGTCTGTAGACGAGGATTTAAGGATGTTTTCTTTTCCTCATGTGAACGGGGAAAACCAGTGTGACTAAGTCTTCTCAGTTAAGTTGTGCTCAGCGCCAGGCTAACTGCACTTACCCAACACTGTCCTAAGCATGTTATTTGCCACATTTTAGCCACATAAAGAGTTCAAAACGACTGCCAAAATATCCCTCTACCCTTGGGAATGACTTTCCCACAACTGCCTACCTCTCGAAAACAAGTAATACAAGTCACTATTACACATAATGGCCGTCTGTTCATGCTATCTCACTTCCTGCGTAGTATACTGAAGTGTGCCAGTGGCACCAGGTCAGGAGGCAGGGTTTTTTGGGGGTAAAGCAGGAATATAATTGAACTTCATATGGTTAAGGGGCTATATTAAGGATCTTGGTGAGATTTTCTTCCCGTAGCCTTCGTTAGAGCAGCTTTTGTTACTGTAAGACATACCTCAGTGAGTCCAGATGCAGTCTGCCCAGATTAAATTTACCCTCTCTATGAGTCTCCTGAATAGAGCCTAATCTTTCCTCTGCCTCGCTCTCGTATGAAAGCCCAGGGTTCCTCAGGCTTCTTTGTGGTCGTCTCGTGGCTCTAATCTCTTGCTGCCAATCCAGTCCATCTCCTTTGTCTTGAAGCATCACCCTTGTTTCTTTTGTCACACAAAATCCTCCTTAATAATCAACAAATAAATCTTAGGCAACATTCATTGAATAAACCTCAACGGTTTGCAAATAATTGCTTGTGTTACTACAGAATATACTTATATTGATTTTCCTTGATTTTGGATTAATTCCACATTTTGTTTGAGGGGAAATATGTTTACCATTTTTGTAAGCTTTACTGAAATGTTTATATTTATTTTTTAGTGGAATGAAACATCAATATTAATGCATAAGAAAAAAGATTACAAAAATCCCCTTTTATTTAAAAAAACAAAAATGTATTTATTTAGGGGTGAAATATAATAGACTTTTTTGTGAGATTCACTTACTTTCCACTTGTTCTGAACTGAAGTAAAGTGAAAGCCATGTGTTTTTATTTGGCTCTTACTCTAGACTCGCAGAAAGTCGAAATCCACAAGCTGGCTCACTTTTTCCCCTTAGGATGTCCTCTTTACCACTAATTTGGTTTTAGTTTACCTAGCAATAAAGGGGGAAAAAAACCAAACATAACTGCAAATAACAACGCCAGTACTCTAACCCTGCCATGGTTACAGCATGTTCTGCTTGGCCTGGAGACTGATAATACATTTACCCACAATCCTGCTCTCAGCTGTGACATGAAGGTGTGAGGAGACCGCAGATCAGACAAAAAAAAAAAAAGTGTAAAAAAAACAAAACAAAAAAAACAAGGGGACCCCCCCAGTACCCCCAAGACTTTTAGACAAACCAATTTGCATTGCATCCAAGCTATGTATTTCAACAAAAATATCTGTATTTAAAGAAACTGTGTACCTAGCTGTGCAAGTCTTTTTTTGTTTGTGCCCACTGCCGTGTTCATCTGATTAGAAAAGCCATTGTTATGACTGTCAAAAGTTTCGAGAGTTCAGTTATTAATTATATATTATTACTGTCTTTTGTATGTGTTCAGTACAGATTATAGAAAGTCTGCTACTGGTTTATAAAGGTAGCAGGCAGACAATAGCTCAAAGGGATGTTTAACCTGTTGTTAATTTTACAGGCAGTGATTCTGCGGTTAGACCACTCACCTGCTACAGGAAGAGCCTTAATGAAACACTGCTGTCTGAAGATGATTTAGTTCAGTGCTATCAGCTGCTCTTGCATAACCTCCACATTCTTACTGCCTCGTTTTTTTGCTACTAGCATCTATTACAGAAGACATCAGTAGTTGACAGTAGTTTCTTCGAAAGATTGGAAAATAGTACAGAAGTCATGAGAGTCATTAACACTTTCATTTTATGTAAAAGAGCAGCATGACCATTCTGCTAAACATCTTCTTTTTCAGTTCCACTGAAGAGAAGGGCATGTGGGTTTGGAACGACATGTCAGTCAATGCGCTGAAAGGTCAACGGGTCTATTGAAGAGACACACCTGCGATGCCATAAGGATATAACACTCTGGGTTTCAAAAGATGCTCGGTGTATTGTGGTTTCTTTGAAGTGGATGCTTGTGAGCCTTTGAACTGGGCAAACACCCTTTTATCCATTTAAATGTTGAAATGCACCAACTATTGTTGACTTCCTTATTTTGTTTGGTCGTGGTGACCTTTCAACTAATATTAGATGTGGCATATTTGATCTTTGATTACATAAACACCTTTGCATATGAACAAAAGGACATAAGGATGAGTAATAGTGGAAAAAAACGGTGGATTTTTTTCGGGTAAACTATTGAACCATCCTCAAGTGTGTGAGTGTTACCCATGATTAAGGCTACGTTTAAGCACAGTGACCCAAAGAAGCTGTAGTCTTGTTTACACTAACATAATTTGATTTCTGAATGTTTGTTCAGACATTTATTTAACTTATTTGTACATTTTTAAACCGTACAAAATTGTATTTGCCATTGATTTTATATTGTATTACATAACCTAATGAGATGAAGTTTTTTAGTGTAAAGACGACCCTGAACAAAACTGTAAGTGACATCATGAAGAGTCTAACCTGTTGTGGTGGTCTGTTTGTTTCCATGGCAGCAGGGAGTTCCCTCCTCTTTATTTCTATAACCTCCATTAACACACAGCACATGGCTTCAGCCAGCTGGAATATATTTTTATTTATGTGGATTTCTTATGATGTGTCCTAAACGACTGGAACTTTCAGTACTCATCCAAACGTGTTTTAATTCTTAACATCGCCCACATCAAAATTCATTTTAAACTACGACTGCTCTCTTTTTAGATGCATGTGTAGTTGAACTGGAATGCTTTTTGTGTGGAGCGAAACCCATTGGGATGAACACCAACCGATACCGCAGCATGCCTTCTTTTTTTGGGCTGGTATATTCAGCGGGGATAACACAGTGCCCTCTTTGAGTTCCCTCTCACCCCGATCCACACAAACAAGGATGCCTCACATGGCTGGACGAGTTATTTTTGTGATATGTTTTCCATACGCAATAGTGTGAGTGAGCGCTTGGAATGTGTGTGGTAATGAGATGCCATGCCAGTGTAGAGGAATGAAGACGAGCATGCCATCATTGGTTTCCTGTTTTCACATTTCTGAAGGCTCTCTGTGTGTTTTGCGCAAAATAGCCCAGAACATGCTTGCGGGATATGGGAAGTGTTTGTGCATGTGATTTATGGAATGAATTATTGATTTTCAGAGGAAGTGCAGCTTTATATAGTTGTGTTTTGTTTGTGCTGTGTGTGTGTGTTTGGTACACAGTTTTAATGCAGGTATACTATCGGTGCGCTTGTTCGAGTGCTATGTAGCCAGGATCAGCCTCTGAGGGTAGCAGGTCTTAAAATAAAGCAATTCTGAGTGTCTGCTCAGGTCTGTGTGCTGGAGGTCACATGAGCCACCCTCATGGCACTGAGTACTCATCTTTCAAAACACTACAGAGGGACCCTTGCTACTGTATTAGACATGAACCTGTGGTTTACAGGAAGGAAAGCTCTGATTTAAGAAATAATTCAACAAAAAACAAGCCATCCATGTATGACCTATATATGACCTTCTTCTTTCAGAGGAATACAATTGAAGTTATATAAAAGAATGCCCTGGCTCTTTATTTATAATGAGTGTGAATGACTGTTGAAATTTAATATCAATATTTTTTATTATAATATTTATATATATATTTAACATAATTTCTCACTCTCATGTCGTTCCAAATCCATAAGACTCATCTTCTGCTGTGGATGCCATCTTCTGGCGAGAAGTGTGTTATTCTCCTGTGTAATAATTGCCTTTCCATTGATAGTTTGTTGCTAGGGTGTTTTGTGTGGTTGTTTTCTGGCCTAAGCCAAAAGCTCTAGTTTGTTCTAACCTCATAATTCGTAAGTCAGTCTGTATTGTAAGTCAGCACATATGATGCAAGCTGAGTTACAGGTAGTGTAGTCACGGTCCTAACATTTCTGTATTTTGTACCAGTAAAAATCCACGGTTCTCTGTACCAATTTCGGTACCAAAGCAAAACACAAAAACAAGCAAATTAAAAAACACTAGTTTATACATTTTGCTTATTTAAACTTTTTATTTTTTTTCCTAAAGTAATACAAGTTTGAAAAACAGTAAAGAAGTGTCACCCTATTTTAATTTCTCTTATAATTAATTAAATATTAAAAATAAATATTTTTGGTAAATAAAAGGATTTACCATTAAAATTAAAACGTGGAAAAAAATATTGTGTGATTTATTTCTTAAATAATAAAGTGTTAAATTTGTCAACGGTAGTAGTATCACAATAGATTCTACTAAATAATAGTAAAGGTACACTGGGTCTCGGTCACTAATAATTGCGTACGTTTTTCGTATTTATACGCATTTTTGAACTTCTCTCAAAAACTTGTTTTCGTTCTTCTGTTAGTGTACAAGGTTATACATTTGCATAGTACAAGCCCAAACCAGGCGTGTAAGGGCCTTCTGGAAAGTGGCCCTCATCCAGAGAAAGACGATTATGTCACCGCAACAAAGGTCGAAGAAAAATGACTTTAATGATAAAAATTGTAAGGTTTTGCTGTCGTAAAAAAAAATTATGTTTGTCTCAGCTCTTAAAAGACGTACTTTCTCCTTAGAACTCTCATTATACTGTATTATCAGTTTTTAATGTCTAGTTATTTCCCACCCTTTCTGGCTTAATATTTACAGAAACTAGTCCATATCACAGTTTGATTTAAGTGTAATTACCTGCTTTTTATCTATTCTGTGTTAAGCTGTAAATTCATTTTTCATTACTGGATTCCAAAATTCTGTCTGGGCCATATGCATCAAGAACCAGGTTGACTGAGTACTCTGTACCATGATGTTTTTCATTTTCGATTTGGTACTGAAGTAGCGGGTCTTTTGACAACACTAGTAACATCCCAAATTTCTAGGGTTAGAGGTACACTTGAGACGGGCAGTATAGTAGCTTTGAGCAATGGAGAACAATCAAATAAGAAGCAGTTGAAGTAAGAAGAGAAAGGCATCTTGTCCGTCACAGGCAGATGTTTGTGCTTGCGGTACCCTGATTTGAGCTCTTTCCCTGCTTCACTCTCTCCCTGACGTGCTCCGTGTCTCAATGGAAACCTCATGCATGTGCAGTCCTTCCCACTCTGCAAGAGAGAGGAAGAGAGAGAGAGGGAGGGTTCGCAATGAGTGAGAAAGTATCACATCATCAGAAGATCAGCAGAGGAAAGCAGTCATAGCAGGGACCAGCAGGCTTTGCCATGCTCACTCAGAGGAATGGGGTGTGTACCGACTGCGTTTTGCCTGGGAAGGACAGCTCAGACCAGATGGATGTACCGGGGTGTTCCTGCTCAATAGGGGACTGTCCCTGGGATTGTCTAACGGGGGTGGACGGCTGTTTATCGGACACATCCTGCCTTTGGATCCAGCTCCTGGCCAGGGCATACTGGGGGGATGTGGAACTGGGGCTCCGGGAGGCCCAGAAGGGTGTCTCTTGGCGAAAATTGAAGACATCTTCGAGGAACTGCATGCGGTCTTGGGTAAGGACCTCTGGATCTGCTGTAGGTTAAGAGTAGCAGAACTAAATAGGAGAAGATGGGTTCATTGTGACAGTCTGGTGCTGCAGCGTTCACATTGGCAGAGGCTCCCAGCGGTGTATTGAGTTACGCAAGGCTGAGAGGGCCGAGGAGATGGCTCTCAGGAATGCTTTGTGCGTCACTGACGTCCAGGGTGGTTGATTAGGTCTTCTACATTGAGCCAACATGTACCATATTTTTCACAGCTAGAAGTGTGTACATGTCCAAGTTTGATGTTTTAGTTATTGTTCCTATGTAAGCAGCCGTCCCAGTAGAACAACCTTGGGATAGAACAGACTTTGGATTGGGTAATTGCTCTCGTTTTAAACCCAAACCCAGTGGATAACTGTTTCACTTGGAGAACGTAGTTGTGGATAATGTTATTTTTATGTTTGGAAAAGTGTGTGTGTTTGGGAAAGCAAGATGTTTCTGTGTTCGTAGAGAGCTCCACTGTGGCTAAAGAGTGACTCACGCTTGCCATAACTACAGGACGCACATGCATATTTGTGCATTTTGTCATGACAACATTAGCAAGAAAATGTTATTGCTTAGAGGTTATAGCTCAGGAGACTTCCCAGAAATTCAAATGGATTTAAGGCTTTCATTTAGCTAACTATCAACCTTGTCTTAGATGTTTCCCCTTACGTTCCTCAAGAGAAATAAAAGACAATTGAAAAAAAGGAATCTTTTGGTCTTTGATGAAGAACGTTCAAGTTCATTTTGAGTTCATTTTGTGGTGTCTGAGTTTAAAATCATGTTGAGATCTCTAATGCATGTTGTATTGCTAGTAAAGAAATATTAAGAAACAGGTGACATCTGACACTGTTTAAATGTAAATGTATATAAATATAAACAAATGAGATCTAGCAGATTGGAAGGCCGAATCATAGCTTGGCTGTATTTATAATTCCAACTTTTCTGAAATTACAAGTTCCAATGTAACTGGAACATTAAAAAAACATACGCACGTGCTAGTGAAATCAGAGCATGCTATTGGTTCTTAAATGTGACCAATGGGATTGTGTGTATTATTCATACTCTTTGATGGACTGGATGGTAGGATGCTGTTTCTGGTGAGGAGGAGTCTCACACAGGGCAGCCATTCACTTCTCTTGGACTTTCTGCCATTCAGACGAGAGCTTTTTCCAGATGTATAATTTAACAGGTTAAATTTAGCATTGGAAACAGGGTTGTGTGCCCACCACATAGAGAATATGACTGGTTAATGGTAGGGAAATAAAAAATGAAAGGCAGAGGAATGTCGTGATGTTATAGTGGGTGTTTTCGGAAAACCATGTGTATTCAAGGTAGCATTCACAGGTGGACCAGAGCAAAGGCCGGAATATGAATCCTTCAATTAACCGTACAGTTAAACAGAATGATACCTGAAAGTCCCAGAAATCTAGGCTGATATCTGTGAAAACGTCTCATCTGTAATTCAAATATATTAAATTAATTTGTGTGAAATTGTACAGAAATCACCACACACATACACAAGATGTTTATTGCGTATATATTACACTACGTACTAGTATCCTAGTCAGCCATCCCAAAGTTCTCCATCCATTTCTTTGTGAGATTTTGCAATGTACTCTGTCCAACACTGGATGTAAGTGATTTAAAAACCGGTGATGTCATTTTCAAGCTCAGTTATGTAAAAGCCCAGCCCAGACTCTAGAGACTTCCACAGCTGTCTGTACCTGAGCCCAGCCACAAGCTAAAATACTTCCATTCCCTTATAATACATCCATCTCCTGCAGGGCTAGACCACACTCCGGTCTGTTTGGCAGCCAGAGTGACCCAGAATCAGTGTGGGGTTGTCAGAGCCCCCCACAAACTCACACCCTGTGGCGGAATGGGATTCTACTGCCATTATTTCACAATGTAAATGCCACAGGTTTCCTTCGAGGATATGGAGGATGGACTGATGTCACCGGGCCAGACGGTACACTGCGACATAACCAGAAGAACGTTAGTGATATGGGTGTCAAAAACACAGATTGTGTCGTGATGTACGTGGTATGTACGTATGTGTCGGTCATTGATCATAGGAAAGAAATGTCTCAGTTGACTCAGAGCATTTTCTGTGCGACCGTCATTGTCATGGCAGATATTTGAGAAGTGTAAAATCATGTCAGCGATGCTTTATAAACACTCACAGGATACTCTGTTTCAATACCTTCTGCCCTTAAGAGAAACCCATTGTTTTCAGATACCATTATAATGATATGATAATACGCATACAAAAACTCTGTTGAACAAAGTAAAAATGATTTTTTATCAATGCTTAGAAATACCATGACCAGATGCTAGTAGGAATTTCTTTTTGAATTCTTATGAACTTGAATGGTTGCTTGTTTTCTTGGTCTCATGGTTTGCTCATAAGTAACAGTTTATCTGCATATCCCGTCGTGATACAGTTCAATGCCTGTGAACATCATTTAGAACACCAAGAGTGATGTGCTAGGTTAAAAAGGCACATGTTTTGCTGCTACAGTACATTGGGACAGAGAGTGCTTTGTGCAGTGTTGAGATTCTTTCAGTTCTTTTTTCCTCTTACCGATTACCATGTCAGTTTAGGGTCAAACTGATTAGGAAAGAGCCTCTGGAGATCTTATTTTTTAAATACTTTTGACCCTTTCTTGGTTTGACGGTTATTAAACTGCGTACATACTGTAGAAAAATAAAGTGCAGAACCATTTGTAAATTGTGAAAAGAGAATTCTTGGGTGAGACAGTGGTTAGATGTCATATTATGACAAGGGTCAGTATCTATAAAGACTGTACGCAAAAAAGCTTGTTCTTTTTAGTGATGTTTTTGTGACTTTTAGCCACCAGGTTAAAATGTAACTCTTTTATATATATATATAT
>JAUMHP010000082.1:3980640-3993622 GCA_032361065.1 Enteromius trimaculatus | reverse complement strand
TGTTTACCAAAGCTGTGTTTGTTTGATAAAAATGCATAAATAAAGAAATATTTTTAAATATTGTTACATTCTAATTAATGTTTTTAAATATTTTAAAATGTAATTTCTTCCTGTGATGCAATGCTGAATTTTCAGGAGCCATTACTCCAGTCTTCAGTCTCACATGATCCTTCAGAATTCATTTTAGTATGCTGATTTAAATATTTGGTCAACAAAATGTTAATATTGTTATTAATGTTAGAATTGAGAAAATTCATTACAAAGTTTGGGGCAATAAATGAAAATAAATATAATAATAGCAAGTATGCAATAAAGCTGACACATGTATTTAAACGTACATGAAATAATGAAGACAACATAAAAAAAAGAAACTTTTATTTAGCAAGGATGCCTTAAACGGATCAAATGTGACAGTAAAGACATTTTACAAACATTTTCTTTTTCAAATATTTGCTGTTTATCAAACAATCCTGAAAAATCATGAATATTATGGTTACCATTTAAATATTTAGAAGCAAAATTTGTAAACGATTATTAATATTTTGCCATCAGCGTAATAAGTTTTACAAACGTATCCTATATTTTAAATAGTAGGGGAAACAACTTTAAATAGAGAGGAAGAAACACACGTTTTGAATACATGTATAGAGAGTTGTTCCGTAAAATAATAAATAATAGCTCCTTATCTTAACAGCTGTAAGCTGACTCAAACAGGTTGTGTAGATGTGTGTAAATATCTGAATAAAGGTATCTGTGAGAACTGACTGTAGAGCGTTAGGATAACCGCCTTTAAGCCCAAGGGTGCTGCCACAAAAGTATCTGAATCACTAATTAAGTGTTTGTTTTCTTTCTCAGGCTAAACAAAAGGATGGTTGTGAGCGCAGCGAGGCATCGGCTCTGTCTCCGGCCGCTGAAGAGGAACCCTTCTCATGGCCGGGGCCTAAAACATTGCACCTACACCGCACATCTCACGGCTTCGGCTTCACGCTCCGTCACTTCATTGTATACCCACCCGAGTCAGCCGTGCAATCCTCTCTCAAGGTCAGCGCACACATAACATACAGTACACAGAAGAGTGCGGCCCAGATCGATTGGTTTTCAGTTTATTTCCTCTCTAAACATCATTTAGCTTCAAAGATCTGGTTGATTCTAAATGCTTACCTTTAATGCTTTTCCTCATACACTAATAGGGAAATTTATGATGTCAGGGAAAAAAACAACATCTACCGGGCCTCATAACACCTCTTATACATTGTGCTGCTTTACGTGTTTCTCAGCGCTTCTCAATGTACTCGACTGTGGTTTGTAGAAATAAGTATCTCAGCATATTCCACTGCAGTGTTGAAGCTGTCCAGTCTCAAAAGTGCCGTTTCCTTCAGCTTATGCAGTTTGTGAACTGTATGCCACATTATGAGATATATTTAGAAGCTTTTTTTCCCCCGGAAACCAAAACATTTTAATTTAGTCGAAAACTGAAGTGCTTTTAATAATGGGTTAATTATTAAAAAATATGGTATAACATTTAAATTACACTTACAGATTTTAGTTTTTTTTATCAGTGTTTTAATGAATTATGTTTCTACTGCCATTCATTGAAATATAAACTGACTGTAATAAAAGATAGATTTCATAACAGATTTATATTGTATTAAATAATGACCTTGCTGTAGTAGATACGTAATATAGTGCATGAATTTCGCAAATATTACCGTATTTAACTAACGGGTATGGACATTGAAATTATTTGAAATGCTTGAAAATGTACAAAAATTGTTATAAATTGAAAAAATGTGTCTGGATTATCTCTATTTTTGTATATCTGGTTGAACAGATTTACCTGGAAAAGTTCCCAGGCTGCTACAATAAGCAGAGTTTGCCAGGTTTGCCAAAATAGAGGCATCGGATCAAAGATGTTTAGAATTTAGTTTGAGACACACAGTTTATCCTTCAGCCCTCAGTGTTTCAGATTCTCTGATTGTTCTGCTCCTAAACATAAATAGGTGACATGTTGATCAGAAGGCCGTTTTTTGGACAAACTAAGCTTTGACGTTGACCTGACTTTATGGCAATAGTCAAAAAAGATATGAAATCTCCCCATAAAGAGATTAAAGCTCTGTTTTCTCACCATCACCAGCCGGCGGTAATGAAGCATCTAGATAATGCTGTTACAATCAGCTGCTTCAGATACTGCTTACAGATTAGTTATGTTAGCAAACATGTGATTCGCTGTAATCTGTTTGACACATAAAAGTGAGATTACGTTTACTTGCAACATTTACACAGCTTTTGTAACACATTTGACTTCAGTAATGTTTCCAAGTAAAACAAACTGTCGGATTGCCGGACTTGATTCGAATTTTTAAATCAGTTTTGTAATACTAATTTTTACTGTTCAAATAATTTTAAATAAATTTAATTTCAAATACTTTTATGATGATAATGTGACGTTGAAGGCTGGAGTAATGCCTCTTAAAAAATTCAGCTTTCCCATCACATTATGTTTTTATATGAAGTAATATTTTACAATATTATCTTTACTGTATTTTCAAATAATCAAATAATTGCAGCCATGACAAGCATAAGATAATTATTTTAAAAACATTATAAATTATCGTTGTGACCCCAAACTTTTAAACAGTAGAACGCTTTTAGTGTATGAATGTATTTATTTATTTCAATTTGTTGTCACTTTAAGGTTTTCTGGAATATTAACTAGGTGCTCAAATGAAGGATCTGAGACTGAATAACATTTGTTCACAGACATATTTATGAAAAGTAGGAATACACTTCAAATGGAACATGAGTCCAGTCCCACAAAGCTCTTGATTTCATGAATGTCATTTTTAACACTCTTTTATCTTCTCTCTCTCTCAGGATGAAGACAATAGCAGCCGAGGTGAGTTTAACAGTTCTGTGATCCACCTTCACTTTGCTTGTTTATTGAAAGACGTTGAACATGGCTGTCTTGGACTGGCTTCAATGTAGAATCAAACCATCATAGCTAATATGATAATCACTGCAAGAATAGCCATGCGAATTGTTTTGGTCTAGATCTTTTCCTGGAGAAACCAGAGGCACGCTCAATAATAGTGGGTCAGACTCTGAGGTTCTCCCAAATTCAGGTCTATATCTGCTTTGACTGTCATGAACTTCAGAGTGAGGTGTTATCTTCAGTGGCCTGTGTCTGACCTTGAACCATGTGAATCACTGGGAATCTTTAGTGCTTGCGCCCGGAGCAGGAAATCTCCCAGCTGGCAGTGCAGCATGCTCTCTGGCGGTTGATCAGCTGTGGGCTGGTGTTTGGTTACTGCAGAGGAGTGTCATGACTGTTTTTGAAGTTACAAATCATACAAGTTAGTAGAATGTACACAGGTCTGTTTTCAGTAGAAAACCAACAGAATAAATCAGAGGCTGTGTGTGAAGGAGCATTTTAACTGTAAGAAAGAGTGCATAGTAGTAGAACAACGTGCCTATATATATATATATAAATATATATATATATATATGTGTGTTTACAGTATATAAGAATAGGGTTGCAAAGGTTTAATATTCACAATGTTGGAACCTTTGGAAAGGTCTATCCAGATCTGTATGGTTTGTTTGGCAGTTTCTTTCTCCATGTTTCAGTGTTAGCCTTAAGGCTGATGATACACAGGGAAAAATTGCGGGGCAACTTCTTTTGAGCATTGCTTGGGCACTTTCCCCATTGAAAATGGGTAACAAATTTCTGTCTGGATATTTAGATCAATCGTGGGCATGTGTCTCACCCGGTAGCCCACTGTCGGCAGCATATCCCAAAGTTGGCAACAGCCTATCATCAGCCTAACATCAATGACCTAACCAAGGCTGGTTTCCTACGCAATGATGTAACTCACTGCTTAAAGGAATAGTTCACCCGGCAATGAAAATGAAAAATTTTGAAGAAAGTTTGTAACAAAGGTGTTATGGGTTTACCATTAAATTCCACAGTATATATGTTTTCCCTACTTCCTACTTTCCTACAAACTTTGATAAATGATGACATAATTTTCATTTTTGGATGTACTACTCCTTTAATTACCATAGTATGATGTAACGCAAGAAAGTAGCTAGTTGCGAATGTTTCCTGAAACTATACTAACATGGTCGCACCTATTTTGCTCAAACCACGTTGGTTCAGCAGTATAGGGTTGTTGGTAATAATGTTAATGATTGCAATTAATGTTAGATAGTTATTTACAAAACAACTAAAAGTAATTTTTTTAAAATCACACTCACATAGGCAATATATGAAGTAGGGTTGGGCGATGTCGACCAATTTGGCATTGTACGATGTCTAATGTGAAACATCGCGATGGACGATGGTATCGTCGTCGCCATAGGTGGCGGGTTAGTTGTAGCTAAAACACCAAGCCAAGCCCCACGACTGACAAAACAGTGTTCGCACGAGCAGGTGAGAGAGGATTGAGTGCTTGAATTGCGCGCGGATGACACATCAAGCCCATGCGAGGGTTTTATATGAGCTTGTGGCCCTGTTTCTTCCCATGTACATCTGTTTTTCTGTGGCGAAAATTATTTACCGCGCTCGCCAGCATCAGTGGTGCGCTCGCTTATTAATGGCATAGATTTGCCGCCATAGATTAAGTGTGTTTTTCGCGAGCTGGTTGCTGCTGCTGCGGCGGGGCGGAGCATCGTGATGTCTATCGGCCATCGGCGATGGACGATGGCATCGTCTATTGACCCAACCCTAATATGCAATTCATTTGGTCAGCAGCATTCAAATTGGCATTGATTGTTGACACACTAAGGCCCCGTTTACACTAGTGCCTTTTCGTTAACTTACACAATTTTTTTTTGCTATGGCTACGCCTGTTATGCACACTACTCTGACGTTTCCATGGTCGTAAAATGAACACTTTTGAAAACACTGCAACCCTGTTTTAGTTTGAAAACTCCAGGGTTGCGTTTCAGTGTAAACAGAGAAAAATGAATACTTTTGAACATGACGGCTGCACACATTCGCTATGCGTATCCTTGATTGTTTTCAGTATAAAACTAAAACACACTAGTGTAAACAGAGCCTAAAATATATAGCTGTATATATTGAACTGTAATGAAAGATATAGAAGGTACTGTTTGCATGCTTAATGTGTATAGGAACACGATCTATGTAATTCTACGTGTTGTACTAACAAGAAACTATGCTTTTAACCACAGACTGAAAGCTGTAGTTTCAGCCATGCATACTGTGTTTATAATGCCGTTTGTGAATGTACATGTATATTTGAACTTTGTTGAACTATGTTAGTGAGGCCGAAACTGGTAACTTTTGGAAAATGTATTCATGGTACTAACGTTTTTCATTCTGATTTACATCACAGAAGAAACATTTTAGCAGTCATTTATTACAACAAAATAATGTGTTTAGAATTTTAGCGTTCCAAATGAAAAAATCTGATTAAGCAGATCAAGCTGAATTGTATGATATTACATTACCGGAAAACCCATAAGACCTTGAATACTGAGTTGAGCTCAACATCTTTAAAGCACTTATTTTAAAAGATTTCATGGAGTTTGCAGTCTACGTTATGTGTATTAATTTTAGCACAGAATGAATTCAGTAGCTTACATAATGAACACCAGTGGGCTCCATATTTTGAGCAGTAGTGGGTTAAATGCTTCAGAGTTTCATTCTTGGATTAACTGTACCAAACCTGTCAATTTTTCAGTACCTGCCTCATCTTTAGTGTCTAAATATTCCCAGCATGCTATAGTTAATGTGGAAAAATTGATTTCCATCACCTGTCTCCAGCACATTTTGACTTCAAGAAAATTCATCTGTGCATTAACTTTAATTAGATTTTTGTGTGCATATTAATTTTTAAGTGCATATTTAAAATTTGCAGATAGCTGAATAATTGCAATTGGGTTATTTGCAATAAACATTTTATAGTGTAGTTTACTGTATGACTGAATAATCTCTTTGTCCGTTCTGGTCAAGGCAGCACCATCCCTCTCTCTCTCCGTCTCTCTCGCTCTGTTCTGCTGCAGTGTTTGTCACATCTCTCCTCATTTACATCCGAATCACGTCCATCATGACAGCAGGAAGACCTGCTTTCACTTCCATCTGCTGCACATATTTGTCATTTTTACTGCACACACTCACTTTCACATATACACACAAGATATTCAACATATCTCCGTGCCAAAGAAACCTTTTTAATATGGCATCAGTATGTAATGTATATTAACTGCATACGCACAGTGAGGTAGTCTGTAATAAAGCCTATATAGAGATGTATTATAAAGGATTCCTTAAATAGTGTTGACTAGGTCTCAGTTATCATTTGTGTGCTATTATATGTACCTAGTTCTGTAGTTATGTGATTATGTTGGCATTTAAGGCCTGAATTAGTGCTGCATGATTAATTATATCGCAATCGCGATGTCAGCTTATGGGATTACATTACAGCAAATGTTGCGATTATATTCAATAAACAAATGCATTCGTGGACGTAACAAGACATTTATTCTTGCGTTCATACCGGACGCAAATGAAACGTTACAATGAAAATGATACGCACAATGGACAAGAGATACCAAAAGAAATATACTTAGTATATGTTACATCCTGCTAAAATGTTTTGGGACATATAAAAATGGGTATTTGTTTTATTTAGCTGTACTTTTGACTTTTTAATTTTATTTTAAAGTTAATTTAATGCAATTCAATTAATTACTGTGAAGATGTTACTGTTATTTAATTTTGTACAATTTAGTTTTACATTGTTAATTTCTAGTTGTTGCTATTGCACTGTATACTGTATCTCAGTTGTGAAATACAGATTATCATTATTAGTAATCTGTGTGTGCATTTTCCTCAAAACAAGCAAGTTGAGTCAAATCACTTGTTTATTGTATCACAATCGCAAATCGCAATCTTGCAAATCTCGCAAATTTTGACCTTAATAATCGCAATGTGACATTTTTCCCAAATTGTGCTGCCCTAGCCTGAATTATTGCGAATTTTATCATTTCAGCATGCTAAATGCTGAATGTCTTCATGTAATTACTAAATTGTTACTGTTTAATTGTTAATTAAATTGTTAATTCCTATATAGTCTTCAGTAATTAAGGCACTTATTGCAAACTTTAACAGGCAAAGCTAAAGGCATATTACAACTGACGGCTGTGTGGTGATGTTTTCCAGAAGGACTGGAGCGAATTGATCGGCTTTTCAGTGACAGATTTGGTAAAGAGGTTTTCCTGCAGGAAATTGAGCTGCAGAAATTTCTCGTAACCGTTCTTAAATGGTGCATTCTAGAGAGCGCTGAGACGGGGGTGTGTAACCTGAGACTGTCTCTCACAAACACACACACAGATTTATTGTAGTGTTAAGGAAATGCTGCCTGTGTGTGTAACACACGCCTTCATTTGGCAGCTTGCATTACTCTGCTGAAGGGCAGCACTCTTCAAACATCAGTGTGTGCACTTAATGGTTGCTAAAGCAATGGTACATGCACTCTAAGACAAAAAAAAAATGGAAAAGTTACTAATGTACATCATTTACGGGTTAAAGAAGATATTGAATAGTTTGGCAATGTACCCCTAAAGGTAATTTTTTTCTGACAGTATGGTTGCTAGATGATTTCTTCCGGGCTCATGTAAAAAAAATAAATAAATAAGAACCTCTCATATTTTGGTTTCGAGACATGAATCAGGTCTCTTAACAATTGTCCTAGACAGTAACACAGGTAAATTGTGAGTTTTAGTCAAAAAAATTACCCTGATGATCTCACGTCTACTTTAGAAGATATCCCAACTAGGGCTGCACGATACATCGTTTCAGCATCGCCATCGCAATGTACGCATGCGCGGTATTCACATCACGACAGTCGCGATGCAGGGCAAAATAAAAAAATGTGTCTGATTTAAAAATGTACTTTCTATATTTCTAAACTTTCTATTTACGGATCTATATTTGTCTAATATAAAGAAATTAACTCATATTTAAGGGTTCTTTAAAAACTACAAAGCACACGTTGCTTCACCTACTTCATGCATGCAGTCTCGAAATGAGCTCGGAGACTGGAGAAAAGCACCGAAATGGAAGATTTGGTCGCAAAATAAAACGGTAAATTCCATCAGGTGCCTGATCTTACATTGAGCTGCATTTACTACGCAGAGCCGTTATTCACAGATGAGCTGTGCAAAATCACGCTGATAATAAACAGCTCCTCAGTGATTAACGGCTCTGCGTAGTAAATGCAGCTCAATGTAAGATCACGCACCTGATGGAATTTACAGAACCGGCTTTACTGACAAGATGCGCTGTACGTATCGCGCAATGATTCTAATTTTGGATACCAAAAGGATGATGCTGATGAACACCTGATGAAGATAAATAAATTTGTACACTTCGCAATATATATTGTAATTTTTTCCCAATATCGTGCAGCCCTAATCCCAACAATATCTTAAAAATGTGTTTAGATTTAGCTAGATACAGCTATATGGGGAGGCTGCAGACTTGGTGCAAGGCAGATCTACGGCCCTCAGGCAGTTTCACAGCCCAGGCAGTTTGAAGCCCGTTTTGTTTCGGATGCGTCCAGTAGGGGGAGGAGGGTATATGGTGAAATGATTAAACCGACGCTCGAAACTTCATTAATAACCATCCCACTGTAGTGCCGAATTTTGACCCCCTGCCAGATTATGATATTCCTCTTATTGTTGTCGATTCTAGCCTTGGTCTTTTCTGAGAGCTCATACTGTATAGCCTAGTGGACGCATCAGGAACTACAGGGGCTTAAAACTGCCAGAGTCAGAAATGTACATTTTTTTTTTCTTCGTATTTATCATCCTTATCTTCAAAATACTTATTATGGATGCAAAAACACAAATCTGTTTTTCAGATTTTCAAAATAATTTTCATTTTGGGGTGAACTGTCACTGGCAGATTTCAGAATTCAAGAAGCCAAATCAAGTTTGAGATTTTGCGCTTGCCTGTGTAGTTTATTTCAAATCTGCTAAGAAATACCTCAGAGACATTTCCTCTGGGTTTGTCACCGAACAAGACAAATTATATAGTTTTCTTCCTCTTTTGCTTCTTATCATTGCATAGGAATAGATGTTTCCTCACAGTAATTAGGATGTTTATTTGTCTGACGTGTGTGTGGATGGAGATCTGCTCTCCACGTGCAGACATTCTGGGTGGAATAGTTGGATGCCGTCCAGTTTGAGCTGTATATAAACAGCTTTATGAGATCAGCGCTCTTACTGCCTTTAAAAGGTGTTTGAAAGAATGACACGTTTTGTGTTTTTGTTGGTTTTTGCTTTAATTCTGTAAAGCCCAGAAATTTCTCTCAATTTCAATTATTCCATCATCTCTTCCTCCCACATTCACATGAGATGTGCAAGGGTTGAGCTGAGGTCTCACATATTGAGACAAAAACAGTTTATCAGTTTTGCGCAAACTCTGCATCTCATTATAAAATGCACCGAATTCACAAAATTCCTCATTGTTTTCATGATGCAGATAACAGGATGCTGTAACCACACACATTATGCTAATGGTAAACAGGTTTATTAGAAACCAATGTTTTATCCAGAATGCAACAGTTAATTGTGTATAGTATACATTTGTGGAAATTTTAGAGAATTAAAATCAATTAATGTTTTGTCCTAACCAACAGCAACAGCCCTGCTCATTAGGGTATTCCTCATGAATATTAAACATTAAACACGGCTGAGCGTAAAGTAACTATAGAAGTGTAGGATCAGAATTTTTAAATACGGTCAAGATCCACAAGGAAAAGCAAGGAAGACCACTTAGTTCCTTCCAAAATATTTCTGTTTATCGGTGACCATTTTTTTCCTGTGATCAGTTTATTTGCTCCATTGTATGATTTGAATTATACTTTAAAACAATACGGACAAATAAATATTTCATATCTGTGGTCACAGTTCATTCGTAGTGAATTCCCCCTGCTGTTGTGTTTTGCTTTAAGACTTTGCTACAGTTGAATAAATATGCTGTAAAAATAAAAAAGTCAACATCTGTTCAAATATTTGTTTTCCTTTTCTGTGAAAATACATGCCAGAGATATTTCATTTCATTTTATTTTCTTGCCAGTGTTTTGGGTGGCGTCCATGAGGACAGGGATGGGAGCAATAGCAAATAGAATTCCATTCGATTCTTGGAGGACCAGTAAAACCCCACCTTACGTGCATTGGCCAGACTCGATTTGGACGCGCTCCAGACACAGACTCTTGTGTCTCCGCTGCTTTATTACACTAGTGCTGCCTGAGTGCAGTAGATATGGAGAATGCTCCGCTCGTAAATAAGAGAGCACTGGGTTCCCAAAAAACAATGTGTTTTTGGCTCAGCTGTCACAAAAAAAAAAAAAAAAAGCTTGGCTGCTGTCCTCAACCTTCACTGTGTTCCTGCACCTGATTACAGATGTACAGGTCCAGTGTTAGGGAAAGTTACATGTAAAAGTTATGCTTTACAATATTGCTGAACTCGCTAAGAAAAAAAAAACTGTTTATGTTACTTACTTACTGTGTTAATATGTTACTTTTGAATAGGCTGGGTTTGCTTGTTTGTTTTTAATATATAAAAAAAGTATGTTTTGGCAAACATCAAGCGCTTTCACGCCAAAAGTGAAATAAAAGAAATGCAGTGAGATTTTATATGTACAGGATATTTGTGTTATTTAACATTGAATTATTGCAGGTTTAATGTCAATAAAAATGTATGCATTTTTTTAAATTGTATTTTAATTAAAGATAAATTAATTAAAAGTGCATGCCTGAACTATTTGACTAATAATTGATTTAAATTGGAACTATATTAGCCCTGTTGTTAACGTTAATAGAAATGATTGCTTTGATATCTGCTTTTGTGGTAAATAAATAAGGTCTGGAGAAGAAATTTATGTTTTTATTTATTAATCTTAAATTTCCAAAAATTCAGAGACATTCCATGTTTTACAGTAAATTACATTTTCCACATTACGGAAATCATAGGGCCCTAGTATGCATACTATGTGTAGTTTACAAACTTTTGCTTAGCTAGTTGCAGTTATAAAACGGAGCTTAGCTTGTGGCATATATCTTGATTTATTATTTGAGACTGAATTTAAAAAATAAGTCTACCAATGTTATAGTGAGGGGGAAAAAAATAGAATACTTGTGTTTGATGTACTTACTGTTACATACGGCATTATGCTTCATGAACTGTTCACATGTAAATTTAGACTGAAGAAACTATAAAACTAGTGTTAACTTTCACATGTTTATGTCTAACTGGGCTTATGGCATAAACATACCTTGGTGCACTTTTTAGTGAGACATGAAATACGTACCAACAAGTACATAGCACCGCAGTTTCTAAATGACACGGTTGCATCAACAAATGCATTTTTATATCAGTTTCGCATTTATTAACATTGTCAAGTAGGTTGTATTTGGTCTAGGGCATATTTCCAACGTGGTAGAACATTAACTTTTAGCAACAGTCCACGGATATTTAAATTCTCAACCACCACAATACACACATCAACGTAACGTGTGTTGAAGCTGTGAGCCACTCAGTGGACAATTCTTCTTGAAACTGCTGCGAAACTTGCAGTAAGGCACATATTTTTGTGAGATCATGTTGGTTTATGAAATGGCCAGTGTTGAGGTCTGGTTGTTAAAAGCAGACTTTAATGTAGAAAAAGGCTGACATTTTTCCACTAAGAATCCATTAAATGACAACTTTTCCCACCATTCTTTGTGAAAGAGACTGTACATTTGACTTTTCCCAAACAAGCACGTACAGTTATCAGCAGATGTGGATCATCTCAAATATCAGCGTAGATCTATCATCATGCTCTCTAGATATTGCCATTTTCAAACCTCTGGTTGACCAAGTGATGTTGGATTGGTTGATATATTACTGATATGTTTTGTGGTGTGTTCAACAGAGAGGTGGCAGCTTATGCAGCTTTCTTATTGAAATGTATGGTGTTTGTTTCTAGGCAACAGACAAGGTGACTGACAGCTCAAAGTGACAACACAGTGATCATTTCGTGTTTATACTGGATTTTAAATCAAATGGGTTGCCATGTAGAGCATATTAGAGAAAAAAAAGAGTTTCTTTTAAATTCATGGATCATCAGGGTTTCCTCTGCACTGTCATAATACTATCTTCCAAAGTATTTCCTGCGGTTTTCGGTTACGAGAGACGGATGAATAATGGGCATTCATGTCTTTTACACTTGCGCAGCATACCAAGTCCAGTTCCCTAATTATTCCCTTTCTCCCTCCACTGTCTGAGAGTGAGAGATAGAGAGAAAGAGTCGGTGCTGTGTTGTGCAGGAATTTGGCCCTGCTGTGTAATGTTGAGGGGAATCAAGGGAATGGGCGTCCTCCCAACCGCTGCCAAACAACATTATCCAACACAAAACAACAGGAGGGCCAGCTGCGCACGAGAGACTTCAGCCAAAATAACACACACAGAGACAGAAAAAAGACGGTGGAAAGATTAGGTCAAATAGAGAAGAGTGGAAAATACTAGAGTAAAACATATAGAGCTTGGCAGAGCTTGCATCAGCTAGAGAACACATTATGAATTTGTGCAGTCAGCCAATCAGACTTGGAGATGAGGATATTATAAAGATTTCATGTTTTTTTGTATGCAAAAGTTATTTTCCAGATTTTTTTCTTTTTCTTATATATATATATGTGTGTGTGTTTTATTATTCAGCAAGGATCCATTAGAATTAGAGCAGAATTTCACAATATTGCAATTTTTACTGTATTTCTTTATCAAATAAATGCTGCCTTGGTGAGCATAGGGGTCTTAATAAAAAAAAAAAGACACAAGAGACATAATTGTAGACCTTCACAAAGCTGGAAAGGTCTACGGGGCAACTGCCAAACAGCTTGGTGAAAAAATAACAACTGTTGGAGCAATTGTCAGAAAATGGAAGAGGCTAATGATGACTGTCAATGTCCC
>JAUMHP010000082.1:3961174-3977057 GCA_032361065.1 Enteromius trimaculatus | reverse complement strand
TCACAGGGTGATCAAATATTTATTGACCTCACTGTGTGTAATATATTTATTTTGTGTTTTCAAGTGTTTTCAAACAATTTGGCCAAAACCCCATTACTCACAAAATTGTAAATTGAGTAAAAGATTGAAGGCGATTTTAGATGGCAAAGCAGAACAGGCTATGCTAGTTTATATCAAGATTTTCAGGAAGCTCCCACAAAGCCTGGTTTTAGTTTGAACCCATTTGCCCCACAAACCCTAGAGTGTTCTATACAGTACCTGACTGCCTGACACCAGTTCCACACACATTGGTGGGGCGAGCTCTTTAAGGTGCAGGTGCAGATTGCCTACAGCAGAACAGCCCTTGATTTCTCACAATAAGTCATGTAGTGTGTTGACACTGGCTGGGTTTTGAGGGCGAGTGCAGCTCAAGCTGAAAACATCAGTCATTTATTTTATATACCTCACACTGAAAGAAGAAAGAGCCCTGAGATATGAACTAAACTCTGGGGATTTTTGTTTGCAAGCCAGAGAGAAGCAAATTGCGTCCAGTAAAAAGCTGTGTGTTTGTTGTGGAAGCATTGTTCTTGATTCACAAGCACATATACACTCACACAGACTAATAAAAGAGATTCCAGACACTGGGGGGGGGTTACACAAACCTGTCCACACAAAGCCGTTTTTTCAGCGTGCCCTCCTCTGCCCTCTATTGATGTGTTAAAGAAAAGCAAGCTTGAATGAGTCTCCCGAGGGACAGCAGAGAATTTGGCAGAGCAGCCGTTCTGTGAACCAGTATCAGATGAGTCTCACTGACCCACACAGAAGTTACTGTAGCTCATATTGATGAAGAAATGTTGGATCCTGGCATTCATGTGGATGTTACTTTGACACTAGATAATGCAAGGGATGTTCTATGGGATGTACAAGACCAAAATCTCTTCCGTGGAGGTCCACCGTGCAATTTGCAGACCTTCTGCTGCTAATGTCCCAGTGCCAGATACTACTGTAAAAGTTTACAAGTCTTGTGAAGTCCATGCCTCAATGCATCAGAGCTGTTTTGGCAGCACAAGAGGGACTTACATGACATTAACAATGCTGCGGCTTATTGGTGTACAGCTCATTCTTCATACAAGTCTTATGAAGTATTGCTGATTTAAGTATCTTCGAAATGGCCATTACCACAGATGTTGTGATTGACGCCCACAGCCCATTAGTCCATTTGCTGTAATAGTATCAGTGGGACATCCTTTGGAGCATTTGACTATTTCCACCTCTCAGTAAAGCACAGCCATTAAAAACCCAGTCTTGGCAGCCTGATTCAATAGATGAGGATGAGCTGCATCATATTGTCCAAAGCCTCTTACGAGATGTCAATACTAATCAGATTGAACCACAATTCAAATGTAATGGAATAAAATATTAACCTTCTGATCTGGAACTGAGCCAGTATATTGATAGTATCTCATTACTCTGAAAAATCATCAATTGGTCATATGAATTACTGCCCTCTACAGGATATAGATGAATGTTCAGTACTGGATAAATCAGGGCTACTCTAAATAATAATAATACCTGGTCCCCCATCGTGGCAATTGATTGAGAAAAGATGTTGTTCATAACATAAACCACAATCTCTCTACTTCGACAGCTTCTACAAATGTGAAACTAAGCGCACATTCAAAGTGCCTTTATTATGGGTTTTGGTTTTGGGAGTCCTCAAAAACAGGTTGACATGCATGCAAGGCAAAAAAAACACTTTCATTGTCATATAATATGCATTAATTTTTTTTACCTTACTTGCTCAACGACTCCCAAAATATTCACTCAATCATTCATTTTTCCATTGCGTGATGATATTTTACAGTGATTGGTCCGATTGGCCGATTTCCATTTCATCATGCCTGTAATGGCTGATAAAGCAGCACCTAGCAAAGAATAAATTAACATTTTCATTGAGACGAAGTGAAAAGATCAACCAGTAGGCAGGCAATATTCTAATATGTCATGTTTATGTCAACATGAAATGGCTTGGGATTTAAAATGTTTTTAAAAAAGACTTGTTTCAGGGATTCAGAATCGGCTTTTTCTTTTGTGAGACAATAACTTTATACACCGTGCACTTTCATTTTAAAAAACTTTACAGGCTGTTTTCATACTGTTTTTGTTCACTTAGAGACGTGTTACACACTGCATGAAAGGTCTTTTTTAAAAATCCGTAATAGGGGCACACAAGGAGACCCCAACAGTCAGATTTTAGGCCATAGGAAACAGATCTTTGGTGTCTTGCCACATTGGCTTGCACATAAGGGGGATAATGACACATTTAAAGCTTGAAAATAAAAGCACTTACTGTAACTCACTCGCACTGTGTTAGTCTCTATAGAGCTGCGTTGTTATTCTACTATTTGAAACTACTACTTCCTGAAACTGAATTTTGTGAAATTTCCTCCATAACATTGTGATTTATAATGTGAGTTGTCTGTAAAGTAGCTATAAGTAATCTATATTGTAAATAAAACTGACTTGACACTGTCTCTTATTTTGGTGAAGTTGACACTGCATGTACATTACATGCACACCCAGATGTATGTCAGAAACAGATGACAACCATGCTATTTGGTCAGCGAGGTATTACGTCATTCAGTACACGGTGAAAATGCTCTGCTATACCTCATCTCCCTGTAGAGGGAGCCTGACACCACACATGAGTGTAACACATCTTCAGATAATGCACTTCTATATCTGTAAATTAATGCAAGCGTATTTGTAAGACTTATCATTGAGTCTGTGCGTTTAGTGGCGGTAGGATTTCTGCAGTGCACTTCTCTGTGCTGGTGTGGCTTTAATTTTTCTGGTCCCTGACAGCTGTGCGTGTAGGCCAACACATACTGTAATCTGCCATCATTTGATTCATTTGGTTTCTACAGAATTTGAACAACAAACAAAGACATTGGCATTTGTCTCCTGCCCATTGGGTGTTTGCTTATTGGATAATTAGGTTAGCCAGCTCTGTTTAAACATTCCGCAGAATTCTACAGATTTTCCTTAAGCACAGAAAATGATGAAAACGTGCAGAATACTTAATGGCCTACAGCATCTGATAATTCAATATGTGGCTTGTGGCAGTTGTCCCAGAGATGATGCGCTTTTGCAAAGGCTTTGTTGTGCAGTTTCTGTGTATTGCGGTGTAGGATTCGTGTTTTGCTAGTACAAAAGTAGTGTGTGAGTTAGCAGGTCAGATGCAGTATGCCGTGCAGGATTAGCATTTCAAATTACATACTATTCAGTGCAGTGTGTCATAATGTGGATAGTCCGTCAGTTCTATACATTATATAAAAGGTTATATTTGTTGCTACGATGTTTCAGACATCACGCATACTTTCCCTTGGTGTATCCCTGCAGGCATGTGGCTGTCAGCATGATCTAACCTAGTCAAATATGTGTACACACATTCTCACACGTAGGCATGCTCATATCTTATATTATAAAATGCTTTAGTCAGATCAGTGTGTGATTCACTGAACTTGACTAGAGTACAGTAGATTGACATGTGCCGTCTCGTTGTGTGATATAAACCTTAAAGTAGTGTGAGTAAGGCATTAACTGTTTCATCTGTGAAATACTGTACAAGAGAAATCTGTACACCGTGTTTAGTCAACATTTTGAGTGGATCAATAAAGTTAATCAAACTTGTCGTAAGACAAGAACGCATTTTGGTTTTAGGACAACTTTGATGAAAGGTTTTGATCCACTTCAAATGTTGACTACTGTATTCGTTTCTAATGTATGACAACATAAAAAATTAGTTTGGTGTTTTTGATGCTTTAACAGATATTTTTTTTTAATAACGCTTGTGTCTCATGCCATCAGGGAGACAACGGAACAGACTGGAGCCGATGGACACTATATTTGTCAAGCAGGTGAAAGAAGGCGGCCCCGCGCATGGAGCTGGACTCTGCACAGGTACAGACACAGAACGCATGGATCTGGAGATACGTTTCTAATGCGTAGGCTTGTCATCAATTATTAAAAATAACGGAATTAAGGCACTAAAATTGCAGACACAAATGGAAAAATGCTTGTCCTTCCACATCCTGCTGGTTGGCCCCCTTAAGACATAAATCTGGGCACATTGAGGCATGAAAGCATCACTACTAAACTGTTGTTAGGTAAACGAAGCAAGAGGTCACACCACCAGCCAAAATCCAAAATTTACTGGCAGAACTTTGTCATAAGCAGCTGAAGTGTTACGGTAGTGGGATTAATCTGACGGATGTTTTTTTGAAGGGTCTGTAACATACAGTATATTCCCACATTTATTCAGAATCTATTTGCTGGTTGCCTACTCTGATCTCATCTTCAGCTCAAATCACTCCACATATCTGGACATACAGTATTTACTCCTGTGCGGATCTTTAATTGTTCCAATCCTAAAACATTGTAAAGCATTGTGAACTACAGCATCTGATTCTCTTACTGTTTCTCTTTACTACAGGGGATCGTATTGTGAAAGTTAATGGAGAAAGCATCATCGGGAAAACATACTCCCAAGTAATTGCCCTTATTCAGAACAGGTAAAGTTGCAACCTGTGCTGCTTGTTTCAGCCCATGAGGGATGGGGTAGCTTCATGATTAATGACCTAGTCTAAATAGTCATAGGGTTTTTTATTATTATTATAAACTAACTTTGACCTAAATACTTCCTTGCTCTCTATCCATATGCTCCCTTTTCCCTCATTTTGTGGGTTGATTATCTCTTCCTGCTAAGTCTTGATCTAGAAAAATCTCTTAATCCTTGAGGAAGTTTAATGAATATGCTGTTTATTGCGTAATTTTAGTTGGAATTAACAACTAGAAGTCCTTCCTTGTTCTTGAATTTACTAAAAGAAAGCACTGTAGTCATGACATAGTCTTTGATATTACATTTTACCTTTCTAAACCTTTTTTTGCAGTGACACATCTCTGGAGCTCTGCGTGATGCCAAAAGATGAAGACATTTTACAGCTGGTAGGTTTTATTTCTCATTAAAAGAAATTAAGTATAGGTGAATTGTGGTATCTGTGTGTCATGGTCAACAGTTTTTGAACGAGCAGTGGATAAACTGCATTGAAATTGCTCAAGTGAAAAGGTATTGTGAGAAGGAGAGCAGACCAGTGGAAACAAATGGCACCAGTTTGTGTGTAAAGATGCTCTCTCAGCCAAAGTTCAGTGATCCAGCGGAGCAGAGAACCGTGATGGCGCCTGTGTGTGTGTGCTTATTTTAAAACCCAGCTATAATGAGGTTTTCCTCAGAACTTGGGTCATAATGCCACCCCTGTATCTGAGCACATTCCAAACAGACCTCCAAATCTCAGGCTGTTACATGCCAACCACATAAACTAATACTCCACTGTGGAGCCCTCAGGCACTTTCTGACTTGACAGTAATGAGTCCATCCAGTGCTGAATTTAAAGGAATAGTTCACTCAAAAATGAAAATTCTCATCATTTACTAACCTGCATGTAGTATGAATTTCTTTGTTCTGCCGAACACAAAGAAAGATGTTTTGAAAAAAGTTTGTAACCAGGCTGTTTTGGGTCACCATTGACTTTCATAATAGGAAGAATACTACGTTATTCAGTGGTGACACAAACAGCCTAGTTACAAACTTTTTTCCAAAAATCTTCCTTTGTGTTTGGCAAAACGAAGAAATTCATACAGGTTTGGAACTGCTTGAGGGTAAATGATGACAACATTTAAATTTTTGAATGAACTATTAGTTTAAGACTTACAGTAGGAGGAATGGCACTAATGCTTGTTATCTCAGCTAACAGGAAGTGGTTCTCTATGACAATAAAGTGGATCTAGCATGACAGTCTTGGATTCTAGCAGTCGTATTACAGCACAGAGACATTTAAAAACTTCTATTAGATTTATATATAGTCATGGTCAAAATTGTTGGCACCTCTGAAATCTTTCCAGATAATCAAGTATTTCTCACAGAAATGTGTTGCATTAACCACATGTTTTGCGATACACATGTTGATTCCCTTTGTGTGTATTGGAACAAAACAAAAAAGGGTGGAAAAATTAGGCTGGACAAAAATATTGGCACCCTTAACTTAATGTTTGGTTGCACATCCTTTGGGGTATAAAGACAGTGTGTAGGCAGACTATGAGCAGATATCAGGATCATATTACTATGTGTGCTTAAGAAGAAGATGTTCTTCATATAGACTTCAGGGAAGGACAAGTACAACATGCAAAGCAGTCAGCCAATCTGATCTTAAGCAGCACCTTGCAAAACTGTGTTTACAGTCAAAACAATGTTTTGACTGTAAAACTCTGCAAAGTCTTGAAACAAAAATGAATGAACCAAGGCAGGGTTAATAGATTTAAATGCAATCTATTTATTTATTTTACTAATGGTGTGAAATGGAGACCTTCCCATCGAAATCCGTTGTGGAAGTGGTCACAGAAAACACATCTGATACCTGTATTATCCATAGGCACGAGTGTGTGTGTAAAAGTCAGATGTTTGAAAAGCTCCAGTATCATTTCGGAAAAGAGCAGCAGTCACCACCCTCTGATCTTAAGTGTGTCCTCCTCTGCCTAGTTCATCTCTGCTGTTGAATTGGCGGTCTCTCTCTCTCTCTCTCTTTCTGCTGCAGTGTGTATTTATAGCATGCTTTATCCTGCACTAGAATGACAGCAGCACTGTCTGGACTAGGGGCTGATTGCTTCTGGTGTACCTGTAGAGCTCTTGTCATCTTCCCTCACCATTGCTCTTCATTCTTGTTCTTTCTTCCTGTGTTTTTCCTGCTGTCAATCTAACCTTCCGGCTGCAGTTCTCCAGGGATATCACAGCTCTGGTAAGAAGGAGCTAAACCTGTTACCTGCTCCCTCTTTTTTGTTATGTAATTTTGTCCTGTTGTGGTTAAGTGTCTTTGCCTTTACATGAAAGTGCGTGAGTATTCCATCTCCATTTATACCTGTAATGTCTATTAAAATACAATCTGTATCTATGTTATTAACTACAGGCTTGTGTACAGTAGTTGCTTTTCCAATCACAAAACACATTTTGCCCCTAATTCATTCCTTTGCTGTGAGGTTACACCTTTACAGTATATGTATTTGTCACCTTCTGAGTCATCTTTATTTGTATAGAAGGGGTGGAGCAGACAGAGGGAGGGAGGGACATGTCTAGCAGTGTAACTCAACACCTTAGGTGTAGAGTCAAAAGTCCAGCTATCACATCTACACTCGCATTACTGCCTGAGCTCTGTGCTGTGCACACCGGGACATAAATAACTTCATATATTAACCTGGATTAAGAGAGTTCTTTGTAAATGGGAGTGATTTCCTGAACAGAACATGGTAGCCAGACCTTAAGGATATTACTTTGCTGTTGACTTTGTAAGATGATAACAGAGCAGCCTCTAGCATCTGTGAAAGTCTACCCTCCTCTCACTTTTTCCTCTTGTCTGCGCACTGCTCTCTCTCCTCAGCTAAAGGTAGGTAAGCCCCTGATACCTAATCTCTCCAAGAGGTTAAAGGCATTTGATTCTGGCTACTTGACCTTTCCCCTGTCATTTTTTTTAACCCTGGAATGCATTTGAACTTGAAATGGGGATCAACCATTCTCTGTATTTTATTATTAAAGTAGTAAAGAAGTGACATTTCTGATATTTGAAAACAGCATTAACCTTGTTGGCAATGAATGTATTTAGCCAGTGTTTGTTTAATGTAATTAGTGTCTTCCCTTCATTTAATAAAACATCCCTTCTTTTTTTAGGCCTATTCGCAAGATGCATACCTCAAAGGAAACGAGGCATATAGTGGAAATGCCCAGAACATCCCTGAGCCACCTCCAATATTTTACCCACGAATAGAGCCCAATGCCTTGGCCATGGCACAGGTTTCAGAGCCTTCACGCTCTGCTGAGACTTCATGTGGAATCAGACAAGGAGTAAATCGATGTTACAAGCCGGACATAGGTTGTTGCATTGATATCCCTGGATCTCCCCTTTCTGCTCAAACTCCACTGATCCCCAACACCCAAACTGTTGTGCGTGTATTTAACGAGAATGTTAGGACAATGGTAGCATCACCCGAATCCACAGACCGCATTACACATGTGGCCTGGGCTGGTCCCAACCACAGGAAGGAGGACAACCAGTATGGGGATTCAACAGACCCAGGCTTTAACAGGTCCAGTGACCGTGTTACTTTATCTCCAACTGGGGCAGCACAATCACAACACAAACCCAACAGAACTGCAGAGTGCACTGGTTTTGCTGACACTACCCCCAAAACTCCACAGACTTGCATAGACACAAAACCTATATCTTCCCACAGACATACCATAAACACAACAGCAGAAACCTTCCCATCAGCCACCTCTCCCACCCCTTACACACCTTCCCCTCCACCTGCCACCCCCTCCCCCTGCTCTCCTCACCAGAACATCGACTGGAGGAACTACACCACCTACAAGGAATACATTGACAACAAACGGATTTACATGTACGGTTCCCGGACTATTCAAGAGCGTCTGGACAGTTTGCGAGCTGCATCCCCATCCAGTTCAGGTGAATACAGCAAACAGAAGAGTGCATCAACAACAACTACACCCTCACGGGGCTTTTCTGGGTCACAGCTGAGACGGAGGAGTGCCTCACATGATCGGAGTTATCAGGTATCCAGTGTGGTGCCACTGCGTAGCGCCTCTCAGGAGAGGCTTGGTGGTGCTGATCAGGCTTCTCTTACAGGGAACTGGCCTCGTAGTGCTTCCCAGGATGCCCTTCCATCAGCCCCCATGAGTATCCCAAAACCCAGAGCATATTCTTGCGGCTACCTAAGCAGACAGTGTGAGAATGCAACATCCACGTCGGACAGGCAAGCATGCTGCAGAACTGAGACAGATGAATGGCTGCTCGTGCACAGAGGGGACGAGGCAAGAGCTAGCAGGCAGTCTTCTTTCCTACGCATGGTGCCTCACAGAACACAGGATGCATTTAACACAGACAGACGAGGGGGAAGTTACCCAGGGTTGCCCATCACCCCTCACTTTAGTAGAGGTACAGAGTCTTTGCTCACTTCCAGAGCTGAAAGCCTGGGTAATACCTCTGCATTTTCCGTAAACAGACCCACACTGTTACCTCCGAAAAATTATGTCTCAGACCCTTCCACTGCTGCTGCTTCTTACATAGCTTCTGCTCTGGCCTCAATACAAGGCCACATCAGTGGTAGCTCCAGCACAGGCCCCGTCAAAGACCAAAGAACACCTCTCACTGCCAACCACATGCCCCACAATGCAAAGCAGTTACAGCCCAGGGGGCGGGCTGACAGCCTTCAGGATCCCATCAGAGAAGTAACCCGCGGAGGTCGCTCTTCTTCTTGTTCTGCCGCCTCTAAACCTCATAGAACAAAGCAGGGTGGATCCAAGCCCAGATTCACCAGTAACGGAACAGTTCCTCAGCAAGCTAGGTCCACAGAACCACAAACCCAAGCCAATGAGAAGACAGTGGATGGTATCGAGGGCCCAGATGCCACTGTAGTTGTGGTACGGAGGGAGAAGTCTGGATCTCAACCTATACGCCATCCTTCATACATTCTGGCAGTAATCGAGACAGAGGGAGGGGCTGAACCACCTGCGGAATCCAACTCATGCTGGCTGCCCAACGATACCCGCCGAGAAATGCACACGAGGAAACTAGGAGACCAGTGTAAAACCTCCGTCTCAAGCAACCTTGATGACTCACTGGACTCCATTCCCTTCATTGGTGAGAGCTTTTTCTGTTTTCTGATGCTGTTGCTATAGCAACCACACATTCTCTCCCACAGGCAGATTTTGAAACTTAAAGGTAAACAGGTTGTTTCATAAATATATGTCCTATAGCTCAAGTCGTACTTGCATTGCAATGAATTCAAAATAGTCTCTTTGGACACAAGCGTTCCGAATTCAGAAATGACATTTTGTGTATACATAAATACAGACTTTGACATATTCAAATGGATTTGCATATGCAAACTGCATCCCTTTGGATTTTTGCTTGCTTTGTTATTATCTAATGTAGCTCATGTGTTTATCAAAGCAGTTGTCAGAATGTGTTCTGACTGGATGTCTGTTTATTATACTAAGCAGCTGGGGGGACACAAGGAAAATAACTTGCAATATTCATGTTTTATAGTGTTTTATATTATTCATAGTAAACTGAACTGTATCCCCAACTTTTAACACAAGGAGGTCATTGTCAGCTTCACACTAGAACAGAACTTGATCAATTTGCTTTTTATTGCTCAGATAACTCATATAAAAGGCCACACTGTTTCTCCATTCTTAATGGCCCAGGCTTTGCATAGAGAGCTTTAAAGCAAATGGTGACCAGCAGTGGGTTTTTATGCTGATCATAGTAATAACAGCAGGATGAACAGCTCAACCCAATGTAAACACTGTTGGACAGAGGACTGATGATCGCTTTGTGTGAGAGAGGAGCTTTAAAAAGTAATTTTGTGTCTTTCAAGTCATGAGTCATCCTCACAATATTGGCCAAACATTAGGCAATACAGGCATACGTAGAGATTTCCCAGGTAAGCCATACACATAGATATTTGAATGTGTCATTTGGACATCACTTCTTTAGAAAGCTTTGATATTCATAAAACTAGACAGTGTTTGCAGCTCAAGATTATTCATGGAGCACATGGGTTCATTATGTCCCTGGGAGCATCTCCAAACTGTAATGTACACCAGTACAGTGATAGGACATGACATCATAGTCCCAAGTGCCACATATAATGTGACATACTGACACATTCCACCCAAGGCCACAGGACTGAGGAAGCCACTTGCACTGACATTCCTTGACACCAGTTCATCCTCAGCTCAGAAACCTCAAGCAAACAAGAGGGCAGTAAAGTGATAGGACAAAGTTATGGAAAATGCCAATGGAAACTAGCTCAAAAGTTTCTTTAGTTCCAGAACTGAAGTACAGTACTGAAGTACTGGGAAGATTTTGTATGAACTATTTCCCAGTACCATTTAAATGGCTGCATTGGCACCGACGGTGGGTAGTAGGTGACGTAAGTCAGTTGACGTCATTTTTATACGTGGCATTCAACAAGGGAAACAAAGATGAACTGCCATTTCTAAAAGAAATAAGTTGATAAAATATCTGACTCTACACAGTACAGTATATGTTTACACTGCGTTTTAAATCATGGCGGGTGAGGGCGTTTTCATACGCATTTAGCCAATGAGCTTACACTTACATCCTCAATCATTTCTAATACTTTTTAGACCCTACTCTAAAGTAGAAGCTAATTTAGTTCCCTTAAACAGAGTTCCTGGAACTAAAGAGTTCCTAGTTCCGGCAGTGCAAACATGCCAAGAAGTGGGTATTTCCACAATTGGGTACTACAAAATAGTTCCTGCAGTGCAAAGGCTCTAAAGATTGCCCTTTTTTGGATTAGTTCCTGAAATGCCTTCTTTCTGTTTTTTATCCAGTGGAATGTGTTTTGTATTGAAGTTAATTTGATATACTTTGGTTTGGGTTTGGTTTTATAGACTCTTTTATTTGATAGGCTGTTACTTTTGTTATGTTAGAGTTTATATTTAACTTTTTAGACTGTGTTGGATTTGATTTGGTAGAATACATTTAATAGATCACGTTTTAATAGAAAATGTTTTGTATGAGTTTTGCCCTACAGAACAAGTCAACAGTGCTGTTTTTTTTACATATCTTAGTTTGCAAACTGAATAAATAGCATGCATGAAATTTAATGTGAAGTTATATGAATATAAACATTATACCAAACAGCATTCACTGCCTTGTGGTTTTCCCAGTTGGTGTTTTGCATCATAAAGTTATTAGTGTATCATACAGAGACTGCAGGGAGAGCAATCGCAAGGAATTTCCAGTTAAGCTATACAGGAAATCTTGTGGCTAAAATGAAGATTTTACTCTGTGATGCAATCTGTCTGCCCTGCTGTTTGTGTTGTCTGTGTATGAAGAGACGTGGGAGGCTTATCAGTTTGATGATTGCTCATTCTTCTTACAGTAGCTGTATGAGTAAGCATGGTTTCTCCAGGCTGTTTGATTCTGCTGTCTCTAGTCAACTACAACAATCCATGGTATATACCACTAAGATCTCTCATAAATATTCTCTCATGTCTTTTGTCATCAGATGAGCCGTCAAGCTCCAGTAACGACCATGACACCACACACATTCCTGCATCTGCCGTGATTTCCAGCACACCTATCATCACCACCATCCCACCCAGTCCAACTTCCCCTTCTCCCGCAATACGCCGACAACTGTCCCATGACCAGGGTGAGAAACAACTCTGCCAACACATACAATATCTAAGCAGCATCAAAAATGTGTGTTTTTTTATAACCATGATTCCTCCCATTTCTTCAACCTAGATTCCTTACGACTCACGATTTTGGAATCAGATTCTGGAGCTAAAACGGAACGTTCCAGGTCCTTCGATGAGGGCTTGGATAACTACAGAGAAGAGAGAGGGTAAGTTTACAGTCAGGACATGAAGTCATAAGCTACAGTACCACAAGGTTGAAGAGTCAGTCAGCTCTTATTGCACTATATGACCTCTCTGTTTACTGTGTCTGTACAGGCGGTCGATTAAACACACCCATGGATTCAAGGGACTTAGAAAGGTGAGCGAGACTGCTGTAATAAAGATAACACATGACAAATTATTATTAGTTTACACTTAGATAAATGTCTGTCTTGTTGGCATCTGATTTTCAGCTAACAAGTCTAAAAATATAATGATAATTTAGTAAAATACATTAATAATGCAACCTGACCTGTATGTAAATTCACATCTTTGGCTAATGATTAGCACCTATGAGATTATAGTAAGATGGAAAGAGACTTCGTAACCAAGTACTTGATTTGATTAAATGTTGCAATATGACTTCTCATCCTGTTTGATTACTGAATACTGAACTGATACCGTTTTCTTAAATGGCAGTGGTCTAAAAGAGATGAATCCTGGTTGATCCATGTTTGGTGTGTTTCAGGCTGTTGACAGATCCTCTGAGGACTCTGACTCTAGGAGAGACTCTACTTCAGATGTCTTCACTGATGCCACAAAAGAGGGTCCACTTCATTTCCGGCAGCTCAACTCAGATAAGGGAAAGGTACAACACCACTAAACAATACTGAACGAAAGAGCTTTGAGAGCATGTTTGTCTGTGATACTGTAGGAGTCCTTGTCATATTGTAAACATGTTGCAACGAGTCTTTGCACCTCTGAATGAATGAGAATCCTGGCGGGCTTTCAGAAACATTTAATGCTGGCAAAGGTAGTGCCAGAAATCTTGTCTTGTAAGAGCTTGTCATATTTTACACTATTCAGATAAAAGTAGAACGCATGTACAATATAGGGTTACATTTAAACAAAAGGTGTAAAATCATAGCTGCAATATATTATTAATTATATCAACTTGTGTATTCTGAGTTTCCTGTTTTAATTACTTTGTGTTTTGTGCAGCGTGTTGGCAGTAGCATGCGGTCGTGGAAGCAGATCTACGCTGTGCTTCGTGGCCACTGCCTCTATCTGTACAAGGACAAGAGGGACGGACAAACCAATGCCCACTCCCAGATCGAAGAAGAGCCTCTGCCAATCAGCATCAAAGCCTGTTTGATTGACATCTCCTACAGCGACACAAAGAGGAAGAACGTACTTCGGCTGACAACGTCAGACTGTGAATACCTGTTCCAGGCAGAAGATCGTGAGGAAATGCTGTCCTGGATTCGAGTCATTCAAGAGAACAGCAACTTGGATGAAGAGGTGAATGATCAGTAATCATAAACACTTTCGAAATTCGATTTCAGTGCTTTCATACAAATAAAGGAGCATAACCTGCCATTAAAGGCTTAGTTTACCCAAAAATGAACATTTTGTCATTAATAAATGTATTTTGATGCGTTCCAGGAGGTCTCTATAGACAGCAAGGATGTGCATGCATACGTTGTTTACATTTGTTTACTCTTTGATCTGAATGTAAATAATGAATCCACTGCATACGTTGTTTACTCTCCAAATTGGTCTCATAGGAGGAGACAGAGTGTTGAATAAAGTCTTTTTTTTTGTGCACAAAATGTGTTCTCATTTCTTTGTAAAATTATAGTTGAATCACTGATGTTTATGATCTCCTTGCTATGTTTCTAAGCCTTGATCATGTAAGAATCCTTGCTGTCTATGGAGGGTCATACAGCTCTCGGAGTGCATCAAAAATATCTTCATTTGTGTTCCAATGACAAACGAAGGTCTTATGGGATTGGAACGATCATTAATGACAGAATTTAAATTTTTGGGTGAACTATCCCTTTAACATGGCGATTCATACCTCAAAGTCCCACTTATGTAGATCCTCACTATCTGAAATATGTTGAAATATGACTAATGCTTGGAAGTTTTTTTTTTTTGTTTTTTTTTTGCGTTTTGCTGAATACATATTTGTTTTGTTGGAGCTGGTCCCTAGTATTTAGCACTCATGCTCCTACAGGTTGAGCTGTGGTGATAATGCAGGTTATACACGTTTGCATCCAGGTCTCTTCCCATTAACCCCTATACTCTCCGTCAACTAAAGTTAAAGTTGAAGATAATCAGGACTAAACAGTGAATCTAATCATTTATTAATTTAATTTCAAGAATGAATGAAGTTCTTGTCCAGTAAAATAATGTTTCTTATGCACAAAATATCTTGTTTACGTCATCAACCATACACATGCATTGCAAGAAAGAGTTGGATAATAATAGAAATAAATAACAATTATAGGGAAAATTAAAGTGCCATTGATGAATTTGAAGTTTGGGCAATCTACAGTATGTTATGATATTTCTGTATGGACTTTATTCAAGTGATGCACCAGTGTGTATAAATTATTTAAAAAAAAAAAAAAGCTACAAACAAAATGAAAGCTATATAATGTTATAAAATAATGGAAAATGTTAAACTCACATCAGACTTTTCAACATTCTATGTGATTTGTTTTTAAAGCTGCTTCAGTGTGAATTGTGAAAAGTGCTATACAAATAAATAGTAAGTGCCATGGGGTTGTCTGACCTTTAGCAGATGGGAAGCAGACTTTAAAAAAATGTAATAATCATAATTTGCAGTTTCGTTTAGTGACGTGAGTAGTGTAGAAACCACACTTCATCTTTGAATTATGGGGTAACTCTATCCAGGTCTAGTGCATGATATAGATATGGTGGATGTTTTGGATTTCCTCATGAATCATGGAAAAGACCCTATTTAAAACTTTCTTACAATAGCTGAACATAACCTAGGGCTTTTTTTGGAAATATATAGTAACACTTCAGGAAACCATTGAATTTTCTTTATAGCACGTCTTCTTACAGCACCGGGTTATTCACAAGCCCTCTGGTGTGTTTGGGGATTCCACACTTATATTTCATTCACTCGCCTGACACCAGCTTTTGTCTTCTTTTCCTTCTTCTTTTCACAGAATGCAACTGTAACTAGCACAGACCTCATCAACCGGAAAATAAAGGAGTACAACACTCTAATGAGGTAAGAAGGAAACAGGTTCCCATCAGTTTTGGTGGTGTTCTTCCTCTTCTACATCTTGACCTGGTTTTGTGTGTTGCAGTCCACCCAACAGTAAGACAGAACCCTCACCCAGAGCGTCCCGTCAGTCCCTGAGCATCAGGCAGACATTACTGGGCAGTAAAGGGGAGAATAAAGCCACAAGCCCTCACTCACCAAACAAAGACCATGACAGGAAAGCCATGCACAAAGGTAACAGCATCAAGGGCACTTACAGTACTCTTTGTGTTGTATTCAGTGTCAATGTATCGAGTGCCTGTGTATGTTATGCTTTATTGTGCTTAGAGTGTTTTTCTTAGCAACATGTTAACATCGGA
>JAUMHP010000082.1:3946505-3961157 GCA_032361065.1 Enteromius trimaculatus | reverse complement strand
CTCTACTGTAATCAGTCAGTAGTCATTTCATTAGTGCTGTCGAATACAAATCAGTCATTTACAAGTTTCTGGGGTATGGTGCTGCATTAGAAGATATGTAACACACTGAGTCTCTATTAACAACTTCTTTATTATGGTTGTCTGTGAATAGATGAAAGCAGTCCACCAAAAGATAAGGGCACATGGAGGAAGGGCATCCCTGGACTGATGAGAAAGCCATTTGAGAAGAAATCGTCTCACGGAATAACATTTGGAGTAAGACTAGATGACTGCCCACCAGCTCAGACCAACAGAGTAAGACCATAAAGAGCGCCCTTTGCCTTTCTCTAACTATTACACTTGGCTTTGTTGTTTTCAGTGGCAAACTAAAGCTGTCCCATGTGAAAAAGAAGTACACTTTAGAGTGTGTTTAAAAAGAGTACTTACTATTTAATATAATTTTAAATAATGTTCTTAAGTGCTAATTGAATATAATGATTTTTGTCAATGTAATGGCATTAAAATTAAAATAGCAAATTTGCTGTGACTATGATCTTTATATGTGCTTGGTTACACTTTATTTTAAAGTGTCCTTGTTACAGTGTAATGCATTTAAGTACTGAGTAATATTAAGCAACTGCATATACTTACTGTATGGTTGGGGTAAGGATTGCTTGCATGATTAGTTATAAGAGTAAGTACATGTAATGTGTAACAACGATAAATATAGTGTTATCATGCAATTTTATATTTGTGTTGTCTTTGAAATATGGTTAAAGTGTGCTGCTGAATATACTATAAAATATATTAATTAATACAATATTGAAACACACTACAGTTAAAATTATAATCATCTACTTGTGCTTTAGTATGTTAGTCAAACGCTTACAATAAGTGTAATTATTAAGAGATTATATGAAAATTTACTTTGTATTTTATATAATTTCATAGTTAAGTGAAAGACATGAAAAAAGTCAGGAAAGTGTACATAATTATGTACTCTTAAGTGACGTAATTTCATTAGTATTATCTGGATGTATATACTGTATATATGTATATGTACACTTTATATACTGTGTGTATATATATATATATATATATATATATATATATATACAGTATATACCGGTTTATAGGCAGGCCGATATTAGGCATTCTCCAAAACATTTATCGGTACTGGCCGATATATCGGAATATCGGATTTTAAAACCAACAAATATTTATATCGGTATTGGCCCTAAAAATTCTTTATCGGTCGGGCTCTAATATATATATAAATGTGTATATATAGTTTAAATGTGCTACAGGTGTACATTCAGTCCAGTTAAGCACTCTTTCTCACAAGGGAGTGAGCTCTACAGTAGTGATAATTTTAGCTGTGGGTGTATAATAATGTTTAAATAGTAATTGTTTAGTTTGTGGGAAGAACGTAATTGTATTGCAACCTCATACGTTTTTCATACTGCTGATTTTGGAGTCCTATTTGTCTACGCAAGCAACACACCATCATATGGTGCGCAGTGGTTTAGATTGGCTAGCAGGCATGTGACTGTTCTGTGTGTGTTTTAGTTCGTTCCTCTGATAGTTGAAGTGTGCTGTAAGCTGGTGGAAGAGCGAGGACTGGAATACACTGGCATTTACAGAGTGCCAGGAAATAACGCCGCAATCTCCATCATGCAGGAAGAGCTCAATAACAAGGGCATGGGCGACATCGATATTCAGGATGATGTGAGTTTACAGTTCAGGTGTCTGTAACATTTTCTTTGCTTCTTCCTTCTTTTTTAATACATGATCTATTCACCATAGAAATGGAAGGACTTGAATGTGATCAGCAGTTTACTCAAATCCTTCTTCAGAAAACTTCCTGAACCCCTCTTCACTAACGGTAAAGGTCCTTGTTGGAATTCCCTTACTCATATTTTATTTATGTATCTTGCACTTGCTCAACATTAATTGTGAAGTTTGCCATCTAGTGGCCGTGAGTGATAAAGACATGCAATTTCAACATAAGTTATTTTGCCTCATGATATGCCCTGTGTAGAGAGATATGCAGACTTTATCGATGGCAACAGAATAGAGGATCCTGTAGAGAGACTCAAAGTTCTCAAAAGACTGGTATGAAGCTAGTTACCTAATTACTATTTGTTTATAGTGCTAATAATTTCACTGTTTGTTAGGGAAGCCCTAAATAAACTTCTCATTTTTCAGCTTCACGAGTTGCCTGATCACCATTACGAAACACTGAAGTTCCTCTCGGCACATCTCAAAACTGTGGCTGAAAACTCGGAAAAGAACAAGGTAAAATATTTCTGGTAGTCCACAGGGATGTACACACAGATTGTGCGCTTCCGTTGGAACAGAACATATAGTGCAGGACTCCCGAGACAACTTTTCAAGCTTTTTCCCAGATTTCCAGTGATCCAGATATTTATTAAAAATTTCTTTTTTAAGGTAAACATGTTTGCTGTATATTGAAATAAGTGGTGGGATTTGATTTTGCGCATCAAAAATTGATTGCACGGCCATATGTTGTTGGACGGGAGGGCTTGGGGGTGTTAAGGAAAGTAGTGTTTATAGGCAGAGCTAGTTTATGTGTAATAATGTGCACTGATGACTTTTACAGAAGAACTTGAATGAGGCATGTAAACAAAACGGCAGTATGCGGTGCATTGGTCATAATCTCTGATGTTCAAAAGAAAGTGTCCTGTGTGTACACTCACTTTATGATGAGAAATGTCTCATCTTTTTTATTTGTGTCAGATGGAGCCACGGAATCTGGCAATTGTGTTTGGCCCAACCCTGGTGAGAACATCTGAAGACAATATGACTCACATGGTGACGCACATGCCAGACCAGTACAAGATTGTAGAAACGCTCATTCAGCATGTGAGTTTTCTCGTGTAAAAATAAAAACACCTCTTTTAAATGTGTCAGGTATTTGAGCATTGATAAAATAATTCTGAATGCGGTCTGGTGCTCTCTTGCAGTACGACTGGTTCTTCACTGAGGAGGGAGACAATGAACCTACGGTGTGTATTAATACAGCTGCTTCTTCATTCTTTTAGATATTATTTGCTTTTTACGTGTTTGCTAAAGCGGGCATCAGGGTTTTGAACACACACCTCATTCTAATTAACACATAAGCTACGTGGGTGTGTCTCATTCATAATTGTGGGTGTTCTGTTTTAAGTAAGTAACCAGCTATCAGCCACCCAGAACTCCTTCACTGAAAATCTGGTAGCATTATGGAAAAGAAATTTTACTGTTAGCCATTACAATCTAGTTTATTTTCCTTACTTTTACACTGCAGCTTTATTTAATTGCTTTTCTGTATGTCTGTTCAGACTACGGTCCAGGAGGAGAGTGCTGTGGAGTCCCAGCCTGTGCCTAACATTGACCACCTGCTGACCAACATCGGCCGGACAGGCACCTCTCCAGGGGAAGTGTCAGGTAACACGTGCCCTTGGTTGGACCCTCTCTGACACGGGTTCACCTTTTACACCCTTCTGTAAAGTATAATTTGTCTAAGAGCGCACCTTGCTAAAACAAGAACTACAGTATAATAATATGATTGAACAATTTATTTTAATATTAATAAAAAATGCTTTGCTCATCTGAGAACAGAAGCAGCTTCTCCCAACTTTGATTTATTTATTTATTTTTTTCCTGGGCTCCAAAGCCTGTGTAAGTTTGTGAGCCAAGATTTTAGACATCGTTGCCAACAGAAGCTTGCTTTGTGTGACAAATTATTTGGATTTTACTTTTCCATGCTTTAGCTGATTTATCCCATTTCTGTTTTGCTCATTTGTAATTTTTGTGTGAATCTCACAAAACCTGTCAGAGACATGGCTAGGTCATATTTTACCCCTCCAAAAAATGATATTTATATACATATTTTGCAAAAAGAAATTAAAGCTATTTTTAACATTACATTTATTATTATTATACTACAGTGTATAAAACAATATTAACAAAGATGTTTCATAATTTACTCCCCCAGTAGTTCTGTTCTGTATGTGCTGTTTTGGTCACCATTTTTGCTGTGACCCACAAAAGCCTGGTTACAAACTTTTTTCAAAATATCTTCCTTTGTGTTCATACAGATTTGGAACTACTTGAGGAAGAGTAAATGATGACAGAATTTTCATTTTAGGGCGAACTATTTCTTTATGTTTAGGTATGGGGTGGATTAAGGGATCTAAAATATGGTCATGTGCTTTATACATATACTGTAAGTACTAATTGTGTATCAGATGTTTTATAAGGAGAAATGGACAGAAAATGTATTTTTTTTAAAAGAAAGTGAAACATTTGAACACTTTACCGTAATGAGAATTTTGACTGGAGAGATCCTCAATTGTTATGAATATAATATGATACAAAAGAACTTAATGGTATCTGGAATAAACTTAATTTACCATATACAGATTACAATTTTTTCTTTTGATTTTGGGGTGGAATACAACCGTTTCCGTGAGATTCACCCATTTAGTGTGTCTCTTTCTCTACGTGTTCAAACTCCACTGGGTCGTCTCTGTAATTCTGCCAACTGCTTCACTAACAGTCATGTTCTTTCTCCAAGAGAGAACAAACACAAATATAAAGCCACAGCGCAGAACACGCTTGCCAATCTCTGATCCCTCTGTCCCTAGTGCCCCTCTGTCGCGTGTCCTAAAGGCTTTCCCAGCATTCACACATACTGATCTTGACACAGGACAAGTGGGCGGAGTCTATCACACCTTGATGTCACTGATGGACTCAGTAGTGTCCGTGATGGGCAGCTGGAACTGTAGGAAGAGGGAGGACTGTTGCCCGCAGTGTAGCTGCCTAGTCTGCAGACACTCTCGCATTTTATGACGTGGGCGACTGAGAAAAGAGAACAAAAACGTGCAAAGGGAAAGCGCAGCAGGAGTGTTGGGTTCTGTGGGGTGTGGTTTGTGAGTTTACCTGGCGTAGAGCAGTGCTGCTGTCTCAAAGGCTCTTCGCCGTCTCTCGCCCCTCTCTCTCTCTCTCTGAATGCTGGCCAAATGGAGAGACAGCATGGTAATGCTACTCGGCTCTGAATATCACTCGGTCATACCATTTGTCACCACCAAGGGGTGTGCAGGGGGGCTCGGCTCGACACGGAAGAAATAAGCCTCCAAAATTTGTAATTTTTGCCATGGAAAAGGAAATGAGAGCAAAGACAGCAGTCAATCGGTTCTTTAACTTTTCCTCGCTGGCATTCTGTCTTCCCATAGTGTCATCTTTTCTGCGTAGCTAGCCCCTCTCTGACCCCTGTCACTTCTGACCATGGTTCATGCCTTGAGTGTCTCGTCTTCATTGTGGTCACGACACAGCCTCAGCACTGTCATTAAACATCCATTTCTGAATCACACACATACTTGAGGTTGTAAAATTAATTGTTGGCATGCAAAATTTCCAGTTAACATAAGAAAACACTAAATTCACTTAAAGCAACAGCCAGACTCAAAACAGGTTGAGCTGTGTGAACACTTTAATGCAATCTTTAGACGCGTTTAAATGTATGCAAAACCTTATATTTTATATAAATTCTACTTTACAAAAAAGAAAGAAATTATTTGAGTTTTTAGTTGTCTGCAGTTGTCGTTTTATTAGATATATAGCCACAATTATTTTGCTTAAAAATCATACTTGCTGTATATTGTAATTAAAATTTCTCTCTGACTTTTTCTTAAAATCATATGTTCTGTATATCTGCTTCTAAGGACCTTAGTATGTCAGAATCAGAAGATTATAGATTTTCCATCTTATATAGGTCATTATAACACAAATGTCATTCAACGACGTCACATCAGTCAATGACACTGCTTGCGAGACCTGCATCATTTTGTGTGCACTTTGTGGTACATGCATCCTATTAGTTGGAGTTATTTCTTCATTTAAAAAAAAAACAGTTCAAGTCTAGCTGATCTCTTTTGCAACCACAACAATTTATTTTGTACCAGATTAATGTTGTGGTATTGTGTGTGTTTGCTGGATGGTCTTACAGAATGTGTGAATGATTCCTCCCTATTGGTGAATATGTATCTGAACGTTACAGTAAAACAGCACTCACTCACCCATTTGCATGCACGCCTGCTTTTAAACTATATTCCTCAATGTTCCTCTCTATCGTTGTTTGCCATGCTTTCGTCGTCGTGCACACCCTTTCTTCATGCATATGTTTCTCTGCTTATCACCTTCTCTCTGTACAGTATATTAGTTTGTTTGAGGTCAGTAGAAGGACATGTGCAAGTCACTAACCATGTTTGATTTTTCTTTACTCCACAGATTCACCAACCAGTGACTCTGCTAAATCTAAGGTGAGTTTGACTTTTGGAACGAGGCCACTTCTCTGATAGGGCAGGTATAGTGGGTGAGTGTAGTTCTTGCACCAGGCTGACATGCTCCACCACTCCCAAAGTAGCACCTGGGAGCCAGTTGAAGAGACTGGACAGATGGATCAGAGGCCATCATGTCATGCTTTGAACATGCCCTGCATTTAGTGTAACAGTCAAATGAGATGTTGCTAGAAGATGCACAAAGCATTGCTGGCTAGGGGTGGGAATCGAGAACCTTTTTTTTTTTTTTAACTACTACAACTGAAATTTACAATTCGTAAATGTTTAACATATAGCTTGGTTCTAATGGTTTAGTGAATGAGCCTCTCAAACTCTTAAACAGCACATTCACTTTCAGTTACTAAATTAATGTCTGAATGACATTCACTGAATTAAGAAGATTGGTATGTTAGGTTGGTGGACATGAAGGTACATATTGGGAATACAGTTGATCTCTTGCGGCTCTTCCTCTAACTCCTTCGTCTTGATCATTAAATGTATTAAGATTCCCATCCCTTGTTCTGTCATCTGGCTCCAGCTTTGATTTCAAATGCAACCCATGCAGCTTTTTCCATCTGGCATTGCTGTTGGTGTTGCGGGTGCTGCTTGTGCTGTGTGGCTGTTTTGAAAAAGAGGCCTCATTTGGAGCTCTGTGACTGTCTCTAATGTTTCTTTCTATGTTCAGTCCTTCAACCTCTGATTTGTGCTGCTATCAGAGAAGCAGGTGGAGTACTCTGGGTTAGCCAACTGCAAGGGCAGCGGTTGGGCTTTTTTATTCCATGTTTCCTCGCGAGGCCTTTGTGCTTTACGGCTCCATGGTTTACAAAGTCGTTTTGTATTCCCTGTGACTGAGCCTGTCCTCTTGCTTTCTCTTTCTGTCCAGGGATCCTGGGGATCAGGGAAGGACCACTGCAGCCGCGAGTTCCTTCAGCCACGAGTCTCCTCCATTTTTGCTGCGGCCAATCGCAAACGAAAGAAGCACAAGGAGAAGCTGCAACCAAGCAGCTCTGATGACGACCTCGATACCTTGTTCACCAAGAAAGATAACCTAACTCAAAAGCAGAACCGCCAAAGCCTAGAGGTGGTGGCAGGCAGGTCCAGCCCCAGCGGAAGACTTGTTGGAGAGAAGAAGAACGGCATAAGTGCAGAGTCAACCCCGAAGAACAAGAAGGAGCATAGAAACTCTTTCTTTATGAAAGACAAACCCTCTTCAGCTCTCTCCCCCTCACCCAAGCTCTCATGTTCATCTGGTTTCAACCGTCGCACCGCCAGATTCACCCTCTCAGATCCTTCTTCACAGTTAGATGAGACCACCTCAGACTTGGGCACCATGAGTTCTGGAGCTTCCGTACCCAGAACCAGACCTCGAAAATGGGGCACAACATCACCGGCCCATGAACAATTACCTGTTCCTGGGGGGGCTTCGCTAACTGCCGAGGTGAGCTCTATTACTTCGGACTACTCGACCACTTCCTCTACCACCTTCCTGACAGGAATGGAATCCATCACATTAAGCCCAGAGGTGCAGTCTGTGGCAGAAAGCCGGGGAGGGGACGATGCAGATGACGAGCGCAGTGAGCTTATCAGTGAGGGACGGCCGATGGAAACCGACAGCGAGAGCGACTTCCCAATGTTTAGCCCTGTCATCGCTAGACTGGACATACCATCCACAGAAGATGCCGGCAACAGCACACCCAAACTAGCTTGCCGCTTGCTGCCCTCCCATAAGCTCATAGAATGCGACTCTCTGACCAGGAGGCGATCCCTTCGACAAAAGACGGACAGCGATTCATCTGTGGAGGCAGGGGCTGGTGGTGGCAATCAAGGGGCCAGCAAAAATGAATCAAATAGATTGTCTCGAGTTCTAGAGGTGATGAAGAGAGGCCGTTCCACTGGCAGCCTTAGTTCCTCTATGCGTACTGAATCGGACCGCGTTGAGCCAGCGTGGCATCTTAAAATCACAGAGAGACTCAGGTCCCGTCTACGCGCCTCTGCCGACGACATGTTCGGTGTTGGAACGCAAAAGACCCGCTCTACAGAGACACGTGGGAAGAAAAAGGGCATCCGTAGACGGCATACTATGGGAGGCCAGCGGGATTTTGCTGAACTAGATGTCATTCATGATTGGAGGGAACAGGGCGGGATGGACCAAGGGGCCGAACTGTCTTCTGTGGAGCGCCTCAAACCCAAGTGCGACTCTCAGGACGTGTCTATCCAGGACTGGATTGCTTGCGAATGTCGTCGAACTGAGGGCTCCCGGGCCAGTATAGAGTTGAAAGGTCAAGATGGGATAGAGACAGAAATGGAAGAGGCCCAAGCAGGGAGCGATGAGCGACTGACTCCCTCCGCTTCTTCTCCATGTCCTCAGTCCAGCTCTGAACAAGTAAACGGAGGCGCATCAAAGGGCAAATCCAGAAACAGTTCGAATTCTGGAGCTGATGCTCATCCTCAGAAACTGTCAGGAGCCCAAGTGGTCCGCTCGCGATTCTACCAATACCTTTAAAACAAAATAATAATTTGCATGTGTGGAAGACTGTCATAATGTGTGTGTAAAGGCCTGTTCAAACCAAAGTGAGTGTTTTGGTGTAAAAAAAAAAAAAAGAAAAAAAGGAAAAGCATCTGTTTATACCAGGCCAAGCAACTTTTCAATTTGTGAGTTTAACGCAAACCTTTATCAAACACACCTGCCTCTAGCTTTCTAGTGATCTTGAAGACACTGATTAGATTTGTTTGAGTAGGATTGGAGCTAAACAGGACAGTGGTCTTCCAGGTCCAAAGTTGCCCAGCCCTGGTTCAACACTGACATGAACTTTCGCATGCTATCCATGCGACAAATCTGTGAAGAAAACTGGCCACCTATTAAGATTTGCGCTTTTTGTGACATGCTTATAGCTCCCACTATTGCACAAAATGATATGGTGGCACGTTCAAACACAACTATTTTGCTAAATGGCAGTAAATAGTAAGAATCCGCAAACAGCTCAATTGTCCCTGTACTCCCTTTTGTTAAATAAGCAACAAATAGAAAAATCTGAATGGCTGTTTTACAACGAAGTACTAATAGATTTTCTTTTCTGTGACAAGCAGGTGTCAGAAAAGTTGCACAGTGCATTGTGTCATCAGGGTGGTAGACTTTGTTGGTATGGACAGGCCTTAAATTGAATGAATGTCCTTAGAGCTGTTACTCCACTTTGATTTTACATCCCCGTGTCTTTTTTTAAACAAAGTATCTATAAATATGAATATATATATATATATATATATTATAAATATAAATTGTATATATCTATATGTATAGGCTTATAAAAAAAAGTAACTGGAGTAATTTTAACAATTTTGAGTTACCTGACTCAAGTTTTTGGATCAGTACTGGAGCTGTTTTCTTGAAAGCTAGTAATATACGCATGACGGTGAAGTGGCCTGATGTTCAGAGGCTGTACAATACCAGTGTTTACCGACTGCCTCGACAGCACAATTTTCCTGACTTTGACAGACATGCATTTGCAAAGCTGTTACTGAAGGATACTAATATCAAAGGAAAAGAAAAGGTATCTCGTCCAAGGTTAGGACGAAAAAAAAAAAAAAGAAAGAAAACTTCTAATGTTACTCATATGAAGAATGTAATACGCTTGCTGTTATATTGACTAACACGTAAATTGCTTGTTGCAGTTTTCATTAGTGAAAAAATGTAAATAATGTCTGTACTTGAAGTATTTTTTGTTTTGTTTTGTTTTTTATTATTATTATTTTGAAGGTTAGCCTTGATATGGGCTGTTTTCTGAGCTGTGCACTGTGGAAATCCCTTTTATAGTGCATCATAACAGCCAGACATAAATGTGGAAGAAGAATGAAATCTTTTTATATTTCTATAGGATTGTGAAAGTACGTGCTAAAGTGAAAGCACCAGAGCCTAAACATCTGTAGCAGTACCATGGTTACTGGTATTGTAAAGTTGAACCATTTAATGCAAAGTGCAACCTAACAGCAAATAAGTCATAAAATTACAAGGAATTCTGTTTCCTTACCAAAAAAAAAGTGCCTCTCAACTGGTTCTGGTGACAGGAAAGGTGCCATTTCTTAATGTTGTTGTTTGTTAATATGGAATATGTATTGTGAATGAATGACTGAATTTTATGAGAATAAAAAAAGAAAGAAAAAAAATAAATTTTTATACAAAACCATGCAAAAGCAGACCCAGAGCTTCCACTGCTTCATCAGTTAAAAGCCTTTACGAATGCTCGAGTGTGACTGGAAATAAATGATCTTTGTCAGCTTCTTTACATTGTCATTGGCAATCTATGTAATGTAAAGGTTATTATTTTATTATAATATTAATTTCCCAACAGGAAATATGTTCAATGTTGTTCACTTTCTGAACAGAAGAGGGCATTGCGCAATCATAAGTGCTTCAATATAAGAAATTAGTTGCACTGAGCAGAATGGCCAATAGATAGGTCACTACAAAAGGTTTTGTTATTATTATTATTATTTGGCGTTGTTGTTATTCTTTGGGTGATCCAACTTAAGTGAAGACCTTATTGGCCAAATGAACCTCGCAGGGTTGTTATTGTATAACATTGTGTTGCTAGTAAATGTTCATGTTGTCCGAGATTTGAATCTTAGTTTAACTCTTGAAGCATGAAGGGACAATTGGATCTGGTCAACTTCCTGGAGCTTATGGTGCCAGTAAAAGGAATTACTGAAACCCCGAAGCGAAACTTTATTTCCTTATCAACTTTCAGACACTTCTAACTCATAATAAAATAGTTTGAGTGCATTTTTTTTCCCGCTGCCTGGGCAACAGAAGTATTTTTCTAATTCATTTTCTGCATAGGCATTTCAAAGCAATATTTAATAAACAGCACTAACCTTGAACCTAACAAACCTGATCTGAAATAAATTCGAAACAAACCAAAATATCTGTAAAAGGCTGTGGTAAAAGACATTGGTAACACTTTATTTTAAAGGCCAGTTCTCACCAGCTGCTTAATCACATGCATATTTCTTTACTCCGTGTAAAAGCAGATGCAGTGAAGATGCCACCATAACAGCAAGTTACAAAAATTAAGACATGATGAATATGTGAATAACTCAAAATGTGCATTTAATTAATTTATTTGTTTGTACTGTCAGGCAAATCTTTTTTTGCTTTTGTCAGAAAGGCTATCATACCTTATATATTTGATTCTCTAACTCTTCCAATCCTATTTTGATTTTATTGTAATGATCTAGCTAACTTGTAACAAATGTGTATGGCATTTCCTTGGTAATTGTGACTTATTGCCATTATGTAGTATATTTTGCAAAATAGACTTTATTATTTTTTATTATTTACCAAGGTTGTACCTTATGGTACAGTGGGTTGTTCAGGCAAATGCATTATTATTTATTTTAAATTTTTTTCCCATATGTGCAATTTACTGTAATGTTGACCCTTTGTTGTTCACAAAAACTAATCAAATCAACAGTTATAAAGGCATAGCCCAAATTTAATTATTTATTATTCCAAGTAAATATTAATAAGAGTCTTGTTCCAGCAATTATAGCAGTGATACGGAATTTGTAAACATACTTCTGCCAGTAAAAGGAAGTAAAACCAACAAATTATGTTTAACACAGGCGTTTAAAGTGTAACTATGCAAAGACATGAATACTGGCATTATTTATTTGCCCGCAGGACAACTTGTGATTTTCATGGGAAAAAAAAAAAAAACTTTATTAATGTGGGAAAAGCTGTAAACCTTTATGCTTTAAAGTATTAAAAGATGTATAAGATGTAAAAGATGTATATCCGATTTAACTTTTTCCTCACACACAGGCATCTTTTCTGCTGAATGAATGAAATACAATGAATGAACCAGCTCTGGCTCAACGGGGACAGGAGCAGAAATGTATCCGTGCACAAGAGATATGAATTCCAGTTGCTAAATCAGCAGTTGTACGCCTAGAGGAAAATGGCTTTTGAGATCTCCAGGACTGCTTATGACAGCAATAATATCTGTTAAAATAACTCTTATTTTTTAAACAATAGGGAGTCCTTGTAACAGTAATTGGGTGCCCTTGTTAGTCCTTTAGACAAATACAGCAGAATATATATTCAGCAATTCTTTAACCAGTTGTTTTCTTACAATGCGTCCTGACTGGATTTTAATGGCACTGCAGTTTTAGCATGGTAAGTACAATGTTGCAGTACAGGGAACTTTTGTGATATTTGCAAGGTGTTGGCATGAATAATTAAATGCTGCTTGACATAGTGAGGCTGTCGTTGTATATTAGGCTTGCATGGGAATGCAAAAAAGTTTTGTGTGCTTGTTTGTAAAGGTCTGCTAGTCATAATATTTAGCCTTTACTGGCAGATGTGTGTGTGTGGGAAGTGTGTAGGGAAACAGGCCCATGGCTGGATGAACAGGGATAATTGCAGGTGCCAGTCTGTCTCCTGCTCTTTAATGTAGACCTGTGGGATTAAAGTAGATACTGCAGGGAAGACTGGAATGGACACAGCTGCCAATAATTTGTTACTGTTATTAGAGACTGTTTTAGTTTCTATTAGATTTTCTTAAGCATAAGTATTACAAAGGGGAAATTGAAGCTAATGTTTATACGTTTCATAACACCGTTTTCTTTCAAGCAACATGAAGTGAGTTCCTGTTCGGTATCAAAGTCCAACGCTATAGGATGCCCAGACACCTCTGGCATCATTAGAAAAAGGTTAATGAAAACAATTAGGAAAGTTTGCATAGCATGCCCCGGTATGCACTGACAACATAACGGTAGGTGTCTTTCTTTGGCCAGAACATGATATGCTAGCTCCTTGCTACCTTTAATAGGTGTCCTGCGAGGGGTATATGGAGCTGCCTCAGGTGGAGAGATTGGTTGCACTGTGCCTGCAAATGCTGCCACTTGCTGACGCCCTGCATGCCATGGCCATCCTGCTGGTCTCTCAGGCCAAGACATTAAAAGATTTGCACACGGGTGATCCCAACCCAGTGGTTTTGCAGAAGGTGCTGACTATGACCTCTGGGCTATGAAGTTCATGGTGCATGAGAAGGTTCTCTGCCTCTTCATACTCTAATGCAACTCCTCAGTCATTGAACCAGCATAACACACGTACGGGAACTTCCTGCATTAATTTGTGGCTCCTTTTACAAACCTGGCAAACCTGCGCAACCGCATTTGTGCGGTGGACTCCCTATAACGGCAGGTCATGGTCTGAGACAAGCAGAGCTTCTCCCCCAGATTATCCATTTCGATATGGTTAGGAGCAGATTCTATGGATCTGTTTGCCTCACAATAATCAATCCATTGTCCACTGTAGTATTCCATGACCAAGGCCCCATTTGATATGGACACACAGGTGCACAGCTGGCCCAGGGTCCTGTACAAGGTGTGTTTTCCCCAGTGAGCCTCATTGCAAAGTCAGGAATGGCAGGAAATAAATCGAGTTGGTGGATCCTTACATCCTAAACAAGATTTGGTTCTTGGAGCTTGTGCTACTGCCATGAGCTCCTCCCTGGCAGATTTTCATCAGGAGGGACCTTCTCTCCCATATCTGATCCCTGCACATGACCAGGAGGAATTTAGAGACCTTTCACCCACTGTGGTGAATAGTGCTCATTACTCGCCCTCTATGAGGTATATGACCTGAAATGTTGCATTTTGGTGAATTGGTGTTCTTCCCTTGGAAAGGTTCCTCAGAGTTGTGGCATTGGGTCTGTGCTCTGCTTCATAGATGTCATTGTACAGCTCAGTTCAGTTTAAGTAGTATCTGTGCCATCAAATCGATGATAATCACTGGAAATCAAGTGTCCCAATCTATGCAAGCCAGAGGAAACAGCAGAACCAAGAAACTAAAACTCCATTGGTCATTCTGTCACTTGCTTCCAGATTTGATACAGTAGCTCTCCCCTTATGTGGGGCCCAACACGGAAACCTTTCTTATGCAGTACTTCCTTTCAGTAAGTCCATAGGACATGGTCTCTGTAGTGTCCTTTACCCACTCAGGAAACAGACACTTTCCCAGTGTTAACAACCAGGACATAAGTCTTAAGTATTGGAAGATTATGAGGAGGAGAGGTACAACAGGTTGTAGCACACTGGGTTTGTCAACATCTGCTCCCTCATGGACTTGTAATGCAGTTCAGCAGCTTTGGCGTATAGTATATTAATCCCTAGAGTCAGACTTCAACACAACGTCAAAGTGACTGACCTAAAAGGAATGTCTTGGTTATGTATGGTAACGTCTCGGTTACGTGTTGTAACCCTCGTTCCCTGAAGAAGGGAACGGAGACGTCACGTCGGTGACCGACGAATAGGAATCTCGCTTCGAGAT
>JAUMHP010000082.1:3887616-3901743 GCA_032361065.1 Enteromius trimaculatus | reverse complement strand
TTTTCTGTTTGCATGTGTTCTTTTTAAATTGCAGTGCGTTGAGCTCTCTCGGCCACCGTAGGTTGCACTGTGATTTGCAGATTTTATTTTATTTATTTATTTATTTTTTTTTAATGTTTCTATAATATTTGAATGAAATTGCTTTAGTGCAATAAAAGTAATACGTGTTTTTCTTCATTATGACAACAACACAGTTACTGTAATTGTAATTACTGTATAGCTGGCAAAAAAAGTAATTGCGATTTTATTTCACAGTATTTTTTTCTTGAAATTGCGTATTTATATCACATAATTGTGAGCAATTGTAAAAAGTAAAAAGTCTTTTTATTAAATAAAAAAATAATATTATCGATGTTGTGCTGCTGGAAATATTGATACTTTTTTCTCTCGGATTCATTGGATAGAAATTATTTATTAAAAAATAAACAATTTGTAACATTATAAATGTATTTTGAAACATACAAATTATTACAAATATGTTATTGTTCGAAAATTATTACATTGCTGTTTGTGCTTTAAATACACTTTAAAAAAATAAATAAAATAAAAACCTTAAAAGTTAAAAAAAAGCTGTGCTTGCCAGAATTCGATAATAAAATAAATACTATAACAACATTTTAGATTTTACCGTTTTAAGTTAAATTTACATTTAAAAAACTTAATTTCATTAACTGATATAGTGTTAATATACTGTATCAACCTATTAAGAACTGAAATCTGTTTTGTACCTTTGAGATCCACTGATAACCACCAAATGCAGGTGGTGATGAGAAAGTCACATGATTAACCAAAGCCCATCACTAGCAGCTTTTAAATATGAACATATATAGAATGTGCTCAGTATCATTCACCCAAATAAACATTTATTTAACAACATACAATCATAATAAACATAACTCATAAGAAAAAAATAAGAATAAACATAATTATTTCAAAGAAAAAAAACATCAAGGAAACAAGAAGGTAACAGGGCAGACACACACCAAAATAACCTTGAGATCGGACAACACTGACTGAACAGAAGACAACTTAAATAGGGGAGACAATGAAGGTATTTGAAAAATAAACACCTGAACAAAATCAGATAATTAACAGAAGACAGAAACTAGGTCACATAGAGCACATGGGGAACAATAACATAAAGTCCAGGGCGTGACAGTTCACCCCCCTCTCGGGTGACCAGGGTGGTGATGACGGAGGGAGGAGCCAGGGAGGAAAGAGATGGAGTCTGTAGCAGGAGGGATATGGCAGGGCCCAGAGCACGGGCATGATGGTGTCCCACAGAGGAGCTGACGGAGGGAGGAGCCATGGAGGAGGAGACCGAGGCAGATAAGGGCCAGGCTGACGCAGAGGATCCGGAGGTCCAAGGCGGAGCAGATGGCGCTGGCGACCGATGCAGAGATGTGGATCCAGAAGGCCACGATGGAGCTGAAGCGACAGGGGGCTGAGGTGGAGCTGAAGGGAAGGAGGAGCCTGACAGAGCCAGAGGGACAAGGCGTAGCCGGAGGAGTGGAGTCCTGAGGCGGTGGATTCCGGAGAGACGATGGAGACTGGCAGAGCTGGTGGACTGACTGGCCATGAAGAGAAGGAAGCTAGGGGCCGTAGAGCCGACGGGCCGAAAGGACAAGGAGTAGCCCGAGGAGTGGAGTCCAGAGGTGGCGAATGCTCAACGACAGACCAAGACGGAGCCAGAGGGACGATGGAGCCTGGCGGAGCTGGTGGACTGACTGGTCATGGAGAGGAAGAAGCTAAGTGTAAGGCCGTGGGGTCGGAAGGGCCGAGGTGGAGTCGGGGACTCTGAGGATGGAGGCGGAACTGAGGGATCTACTGAGGGATTTACTATTGCTCATTGGTAATTAAGCAAAACCATTATGTACCTGAAAGCATTGATGCCATATCAACTGCGGTAATAATAAACAAAAATCACTCAAACACCCTTTGCATCTGCATAGCGATGCCCTGATAACCACCTACAAGTAGCTGGTGCCCCTGGTGGTGCACAGATTACACACTTCACCTTTAAGCAGTTGTTTCGTCTGCTGTGTGCGATTACCGTGACCTCACGCTCCGTCGGCTCACTCAGATCTTCCTGTCCCATCCTCCGATCTGCTAGATGTAATGAGCCGCTAGAAAATAGCAGAGGATAAACATGTTTGTTTGCTCTGGGCTTCAGCCCGTTTGACTGAGCTCCACTTAGCCAGCTTCATTTCCCCCCTCTCTTTCTCATTTCACTGACTGTGCAGCTGTCTGGCTGTAAGGGTGAACGACGGTGTCCTCGACGAGCACTGGGGCCATTCATCTTCATAGAGAAGAGAGAGACTTCATCTGCTCGACAGCACGGGCAGCAGCTGCCCTGGCCATATTAAAATAGGTGTCAACAGAACAGCGTGTAATTGACTAATGCTATTTCAATCTGATATCCGCTATCTGATTGACCACCCGGATGAGAGTGCTGTGTGTCCTGCCCTCAGAGGAAGGGAAGTTTTTTACTTTTTTATTATATATATATTTTTTAAACCCCTAAAAGAGTTTCATATATTTATATATGTATACATTACACTTGATAATTTAAATGGAATATTATTTTAATCTGCAATATATTTAATTTTTTGCCAGTAGTAATTCTATAACACACATATTGTTAAGGTTTCTTAAACTTTGAAACAATTGGGGTGCTGTGTGTATTTTTGAAAGCATTTCCTCTATACATTAGTTTATTATGTTCAACTAAACCAAATCCCATTGGCAAATATTATTGATTATTTATGAAAATTTGTTACATATAAATATGTGCAATAAATATGATCACATTTTATTAATGCCCACTTCGCATTAGAAAAATATTACAAGTGCTGGTATATCAACCTGAGTTTTAAATTTTAAGGTTTATTTAATAATAATAATAATTATTATTATTATTACGTAAAATAGATAAAAAATATAGTGTCTGTCAGACTGCAAAGAGAGTTACACTTTAGCGTATTTCATGTACTAATTCCAGAATTTAATTGCTTAAGTGTTAATTTTAATCAAAAATATTACAGCAAACATTTTTATTTAATGGATGTTTTTGACCAAATGAAGTAGAATTAAAGTGCATTATTATATGCATTCATAATTACATTTGTTGTATTTAATGTATGTTTAAAGTGTACTGCATCTAAGTGTAACGAGGGGTCGAGTGGGAATCCAAATGCAAACACTTTTTTTCACAAACGTGATCAAACAGGCATGGTCAAACACCAGCTAACAGTTTGATCCAGGCAAAGGCAATTCCAATAAACGGACAAGGGTCAGGGCAGGCATCTTACAATCAAAAAACTAGAAAACAGTCCAAGTTCAAAAACGCAAAGAAACAAAGAAAGAAAAAGGGTATGGCTTTGCAATAATCAGCGTATAAGAGGGTGAGGGCTTCTTTTATTCTAGACAGAGGGGAACAAAAAAAAAAAACAACCAATGAGAACAAGGAGCAGCTTCCAGATGCTCAAAACCGTAAACAGTCTGCCTCCCTCCTGGACTCTAGAGCGGAGGCGGAGCAAGGGAAGGAATGGAGGGCCAGATCCATGTGGATTTAGACCAGGACCTGAAGCATGGAGCAATGGCAGAGATGGACCGTGAAGCAGGAATAGACAGGGAAGCTGTGGAGGACCTGGGCCGTGGAGCAGAAGTAGTGGCACACGGGACCACAGGAGAGAAGGGAGCAACTGTGGTGCAGGCGTGACAGAAGCCCTCCAGGGTGGAGCTTAGAGGCCCTCCACATGACACATGAAACCAAGGAACCAATGGGGGACACAACACATAGATAAGGGTAGTACATGACATAACATTCCAGGGTTGAGTGCCCTCTATAGGAGCTCATGGGCACTCCAGCTGGCGATTGTGACACTAAGCATCTGTGAAATATTGTAAATATAATAGAATGTGTTTGTTTTATTTAATATATTTGTAATTTCAAGTTGCAATTTAGAACATTTAAAATATCTTAAAACATTTTTTTTTCTCTGCAAGTACAATATATACTTTTAAGATTTCTTAATACGCTGCAAGTGCACATGCAATACAATAAAAAAGTACATTTCTCTCTTAACAAGGGAGAACTTTAATAGCATACTATTTAATGACATTTTGATTTCACAGGCCATAAACTGACATGCTTATAAGCAAAATTAATTGAAAATGTAGTATAAGTTTGAAAGAAAAGAAAAAAATACTGATTCTTGATAACGATTCTTGTATTGAGAATCTGATCCAAGGCTGCAAACTAAACTGAGTTTTATTGCACAGCCAGCCCAGTGAGTTCAGTCGAGTGTTAACACAAGAATCAAGAGAGAGAGGGGTCAGGAGAGGAGAGATGTAGAAAGAATCCTCCAGCGACACGAGGAGGAGAAATGATGTCATCTCCCAGCATGAGGTCACATCACGTGCAGAAGAAGAGCTCTGGAGCAGTGTTAGAAAGCTAAATAAATAAAAACATGAGCTTCAGAAATACAATGTGTGTTTCAGGTTTAATTCAATATATTATGATTTTCTATGTGTAATCAGCATGTTTTTGCTTCTGGCCTGGTCTGACAGAACGTTGTAGATGAACAATAATTACAATATTTGCAATATATTTGCACTGAGAATTTGCACAGGGAATTTCCTATAATGTAGAAAATACTCTACACTTTTATTGACTTGTCATGTATGAGTAAATTGTATGTTTGCATCATCACACAAAAAGTTTAACTTCATTTTTTATGTACAATTTTTTGTTGTATGGTGTATGCATTAATTTAATAATAATAATAATAATAATAATCATCATCACAAACTAGTGAAATATTACTAATGTCTAATATAATTGTTTTCTATGGGAATATATATAAAAATTTACATTTTTCCTGTAGTGGCAAAGCTAAATTTTCAGATTACTCCCATTTCAGTGTTGCTTGATTCTTTTTAAATCATAAGATTTCAGAAATCTACTCAAGAAATGTTTCTTATTATTAATGTTGAAGAAGAAAAAACCTTTCAGGATACTTTGATGAAAAGAAAGTTTAGTAGCCAAAGGGGAATACATATATATGTGTGTGTGTGCGCGCATGTTTAGAATCAAATTGAATACATTTTGCATAAACACAGATTTTTTGCAAAACTAAAAATATTGCTTTTTTTCAACCTTCTTTTATAACAAGTGTGTAGAATTGGTTACATGTTTGTATGCCTGTGAAGGAGGAACTCTCATATTATCCTTCACGTGAAATGTGTATATGCGGAGTGAGATCTTAGTGTGAGTGTCAACTGCAGGTCTGGCTGTAAAAATAGCCTGATCTCCTCCATCCCTGTGGGAGGCTTCCACCGCTGTAAACATCACAGCATACGCCATCCGGGGTTTCCATATGGCCTAGTGTAATCATCACATATATACAGCAAACCCTAGCCTTGGTCTTTGGACATTGTGAACATACTCTAGACACTATGCTCTGTTGTATTTCTGACATATCTTCATAAATTATGGCTAAATGAATAGTTTGAAATTATCACCAAAAATTATAATATGCTGAAAACTGACTCAGGCCACCTAAAATGAGTTTGTTTCATCAGAAATTTAGCATTGCATCACTTGCTCACCAAAGGATCCTCTTCAGTCAATGGGTGCCATCAGAGACCAAACAGCTGATAAAAACATTGCAAAAATTCAGAAGTAACTATTAGTAAAGGTCTTGTGAAGTGTAAAGCTGTGTGTATGTAATAAACTAATCTATCACATAGCTATTTTAACTTCAAACCTTTGCTTCTAGCCAAAATATGAGCCCATAATCCATAATAATGCATAATAATCCAATGAAATTCCCTGTTGCCCTCTAACATAAAATCCACCCACATACTGTATTTGTTTAGAACTGTTTTGGACTGTTTTCACTTTTAAATGCTGCTTAATCTGTGCATATTTTCTTCAAATTCAGAAGAGACAACTTTTTTTTTTACTAGAGAAAGCAATTGTTAGAGGACCCGTGTTTCAGCCAGATGGGATAGTTTAAATCAAACCATGTCTTGATGATGGATTTGTTTTTATTCTAAACATACTAAACATTTACTAAATGTTAATTGATGGACCGGAGTGGTGCAAATTAATTGTGGATTATTATGATGTTTTAGCAGCTGTTTCCACTCTCATTCTGACGGCACCCATTCACTGCAGACGGACCATCAGTGAGCAAGTGATACATATTTCTCCAAAATCTGAAAAGACAAATTAATATACATTTTGGGTATAGTAAAAAAAAAAAAGCAATTTGGGATCCCAGAATAATTTAGTTAAAAATACAGTAAAACTGTAAACTAATTTTCGGCCAGAAACTACATTTTACAGTGTGATACTATAATTTACAAACAAGAAAATTTGAATGTAATAAATTCAACAATGCACATGGCTATTAAAATCTGTTTTGTACTTTTAACATACTGATCACAACTATAATAATGCAGGTGGTAAAAGAGAAAGCCACTTGAAGAATCAAAGCTAATCACAAATAGCTTCACCACAAGCAGATATGATACTAATTAAAAGGTGAACAGAGTCATTCACACAAACACAAAACACCATCTTGATAACACACGACACTTAAATAACGCAATAAACATTCAGTAAACAACACAAGATGTATCATAAAGTTCAAATGTACATAACTGAAAACAGAAACTATTTAATAAAACAAAAGATTATTTAAGCAAAATACCAAATGTGTCATGTCAGTTTACAGTTTATGACTGCAAATGTTTCTATTTGTTCTATTTACATTAGTGGTGGGAGTTATCGGAGTTAACGTGAGACTGTTATCGCGCAATGAAAAAAATATCAATGTATATTAATCTATTCACAAAGTTGGGAGCTGGCTCTATACTATGCAAGCTATGATGACTTTCACCTTGATATTTGTATACATAGATATTTGTATACATAGGCTGTATACATAGCCGAATTGCACCGTAGCTCTATTCGGATGTGACTAGGTTTCTAAACTACATGTGAACTTCGATTCTTATCACCTGTCGTCCGGGATTTCCATGTACCATTTCAGACGGGACTAATATCTCTGTGTTTATTACAGAGGTGAGAGGGTCTGTTTTGTACATCTGGGCGTCACGGAGATCACGCGCTCTGTATACGTGCATTGCTATAGTCTTTCAGATCGATTACAATTAGTATAATCACAAATACCATGGTGAAGCTAAATGGCTAGTATAGCAAAACCATGTTAATGTGTTCCCAGCAAACACAACAAGAGCATTGTTTTAACTAGGGAAATACAAATAGTAATCAACACGGCAAAAAGTTAGGGTTGGGTCACAGAATTCAGTACAACATCGAAAAGAAAGAAGGTTGTTAAGAAATAAATTGCTGGGGTTCTCAACTCTTGATAGATCCACGTGTCATAATCATGATGAATATATGTATGCACCTAATTCTGAAGAGAACAAATAATAAGCTAGTAGAAGCAGTCCATATGAGAAGTCTGGTGTGGAAGGTGGATCTGGAATGGCGTTCTGTCCTGGTTGTCCCAGCTTCTATTGTTTATCTGTTTAGCTTCTATGTTTGAGGTTTTGTTATCTAGTAACGTTAGGTGAAGTCACTGATTAACAGTACAGTGAACACTTTAACGTTAAATAAATAAGTTTACTTATTTAATACAAAAATAAGATCTAAGTTTACGGTTAGCGGACATCTTATAACAATTAACGTTAGCCTGACGGTTGAGATGCTTACGGACTTTTTCCAAAGACACTAACTCTAAACCATCTCTGTAAAGTAAATTGTATTCAACATAAGCGTGTCTACTGCATTTAGGAAAAGTTGTATGTATTATTTGTGTAATTTTAGGGACTAAACTTATCTTAAAGCAATGTGAAAGATGGAGATTCGCCATGTGTAATGTTGTGTTGCTGCCCTGTTTCCATGGTAACTTTGTTACACCGTTAACCTATTGAGTTTTTTTTTTTCGTAGCGTTTTTACAAGAATTTTTTTAGCAAATTTTCATTTTTGGTAAGTTCATCACTTTACGTGTGGGAACTGTCAAACCATGCTACAATTCTGTTTAAAGTCTTAAATGATGTTGTACATTTCTTCAGGATAATCAATAAAACATTTATCCTAAAGTCTAAAATCAGTCAATATGGTTAAAGTTGTTCACAGTTGTCAATATTTGGATATAGACATTTATTCAACACACTTGAGTCAAGTTTATCAAACTTAATTATTGACCATGTATTTTATTTTATATTTTATTTATTTAATTATTTACTTGCCCTACGTTTTAAAACATTTATAGACAACACACTCAGTATATCATGCCTCAATTTAGTATTGATAAAATCTCTGTTACATTTATGCTCTGACCTGATAATAATCCTAAACAATTAATAGAGCTGAAATACTCACCCTTAACAACCCAAATACAAGGGTCATCACAGCTGCGGCCTGATGTTGCAATTAAAGAAGGCAAGCTATTCCTGCCTAATGATGTTTGTCAGACAGGCAGAGGATGTGTCTTTGTTAAAGTGTAGCCTCCAGTCGTGTCTGTAGAGCCCTCGGTGTAGCAGTGCTTGTTTTAATTGGATGCATAGAGAGTGAATCTGACTATGATTTAACTGGGAAATGACTTGAAGGTTTAAATACAGTATGTGCGGCTGGAAATACACTTCCTTTTTTAAGCACATCATCATGTGACATGGAGGCAGAATTAATTAATCCAATAGACAAGAGTTGGTCTTTAAGGAATTTTTTGTTCTCATCTGATAATGTTAGTGCAGTTAAACAGATAATGTTAATATTAATCATCATCATCGCAGATGTCTAATTCGACTTATTAATTTTTGAAGTGGTAGTAACATTAATAAAAAAGTTACTATTTTGTATATAAGAGGTCATTGTAGTTTAAATAAAAAAAGAGCATTTGTTTAGTGATGGGGAGTCGACTCCAAAAGAGTCGATTCCTCGACTCTCACTAGCCCTGGTGTCGGAATCGACTCCCAGTGTTGAGTGTTTTTTTCAAGTTCAACACTTTGTATATTTAACCTAATATTAATTCAAATTCCTTGCTAAATTAATCCCATGCAAACTTAATTTCCGTGTTAAAACGTAAAAAAATCTTATTGGAGTAACCGCTGTTGTTCGCCCCTAAAAGGATGCATGTTTACATGCTCTATATGAACGTGTGTTTCACTGACGCAGGATCAGCACATAAAACACGTTTTAGGACTCAGCCTATTTACAGCCACTACACACTCGTTCCCAGAACACACTTCGCGTGTAAATATTAAGTTTGTACTTACAGCAGATGGTTGATGTGATTTTCTAGGCGCAAATGTATTTTTATTTTAATTCAAAGTAAATGGAGTCGAGGAGTCAATTCCACCGACTCCAAAATTAGGAGTCTGGAGTCAGAGTCGACTCCGAAAATTCCGGAACCGAACACCCCTACATTTGTTAAATCAACTGTCTGAAACGACTTGTTTTCTACTTCCTCCACAGTTTGGTTGTCACAGTAATGGAGGAGACAGGGATGTGTGGATGCATTTGCAGTGTTTTATGTGTTTAGTCAAGCATGGCGCCAGGAGCAAACATAGGCAATCCAGAGAAATAAACGATAATCCAGGCAGATAGAAAATGATTACAAAACAGGGTAAAATGTCCAAGATTAAGAAACCAGAAAACAAATATGGGAAAACGCTCAGAAATGAGCAAATCAAGACTTCGCACAGAGCCGGCCGAGGATTCCGCGCAAATTTCCATAGCTGTGACAAGGCTGGATGAGAGGCTAATGGTGGTCCTTATGGCTGGATCTGGGCAGGAGTTCAGCGGCCTCCATGGCTGTAGCTTGACTTAGCAGGAGCTTATGGGTGGTTTTCATAGCCATATCAAGACCAGACGTGGGTTCTATGGTGACACTTGTGCCTGAAACAGGGCAGAATAAGGGTTCAACGACCTCTCCTCTGTCCGGGACGGAACACTTCTGGTCGTGACTTGGTAACTGAGTTTGGGACCAGTGTTCCTGGCCCTAACTCGGAAACAGGATTCTCGGGACTTGGGAACAGCATCCCTGGCTGTGACTTTTTAAACTGGATTCTCAGGGATCAGGAACGGGTCTCCTGGCCATGATTCTGGAACTGAACTGGGAAACGTCTTTCCTGGCCGTGATTGCAGAACAGAGTCCTCGGGGAACTGGAACGAGCGTTCAACGGCCTTCATGTCATTGACAGGGCAAGGCAAAGGTTCAGTGGCCTGAACTGATGGACCTGGAGGCTGTGCAGCCACCAGTGGAACCTCCGGAGAGTCTACGACCAAAGTCAACATCTCTGGTGGATGTGCAACCCCTGGCGGAACCTCAGTGTTTGGGACTGGACAGTATGCTTGTGGGAACATATAGTCCTTGAAGTGGACTTGGAAATGCCAGCTGTCCTTACTGAAACCATCGGTTGGCCTGCCAGGCTGGATGCCATCTGTCTCACACCATGGATTAGCTTTGTTTTGACGGTCCTCCTGTGCAGCAATTCGGGTGTGGCAGCAATCTTATATAGTGGCTCAGGGGTGGTAGCCTTCTTGTACAGCAACTCAGGTGTGGCATACATCTTGTGCAGTGGCACAGGGACGGCAGCCATCTCGTGCACAGCTCAGGTGTCGCAGCTATCTTGTATGGTGGCTCAGGGGCAGCAGCCATTTTGTACAGCGGCTTGGGAGTGGCAGCCATCTTGTGCAGCAGTCCAAGATCAAGAAACCAGAAAACAAATACGGGAAAACAATCAGAAAAGACAGCAGTAGCAAATCAAGTCTTTGCAAATGGCAGTTGTGGATATCTGGTTATACTCCCACTCCCACTCCCACTCCCATATACTCCCACTCACTCATTATCTGGTGATAATGAGTGAGTGGGAGTAGTGGTGAACTGCAGCTGTGAGTGAAAATAGGAAACAGGTGTGAGTGCGTAGTGCATGATGGGGAATTAAGTTTGTGCGAGTGTGAGGCAAATGGTGGTGTGAAGGTGCGGTGGCTGATGGGAAATGCAGTCCAGATAACAGTCTGAGAATCTTTGGTGATGGTGATGTTTCACCTGTTTTGTACACCTGCCCTCACTTTAATCTTTGATTTGTATGTCTTTAAATACCGTTGTCTTTTTGTTTGAATTGAGGTTTTGTTAAAGTCTTTATGTGTTTCTCCGCATGTGTTGTTTTGCTGCCCGTCAGCCTTTGTTTTTGCTCTGGAGTTTTCGTAATTAAATATTCTTTGCATTTGAATCGTCATGTCCTCTGATCTCTGTTCCGCTGAGAGGCTCCGCACACACGCACACACCGCGAGAGAGAACTGTTCCCACCTCCATTTATGACACTCATACTGTTGGTCAATTCAGTTTGATGCCTACACTTTAGTTTGGGGACCAAGTCCCACTTTATTAGCTACAACTTTTCTGTCAATAAACTTCTAATTTGCTACTTATTAGTAGTAAGGTAATTTTTACGCTTATAAATAAGGGATAAATAAGGCATTAATATGTGCTTTAACAGCCAATAAGCATGCTAATAATTCACAATTTAATAGTAAGTTTGGTAACACTTCAGAATAGGGGGTCAGAATAATGCATTAGTTAAGCATTAAATAATGGTTAATTTGTTCACAATTAAGCATTAGTTGAGCAAAAACACACTAGTAATTAATGATTAACTTAACATTTTAAGGGCTCGAATGCATTAGTTAAGCACAAATAAACTAGTAATTTATGATTAACAATTATGCATTAGTTAAGCATGAACACATGTATAACTAATGGTTATCTGTACATATAGTAAGGGCATGTTATAAATTATTTACAATTCAATAGTCATTTTAAAGGACTATCAACAAAAAGACTATTTGACCCACTGTTCTAAATCAACACTTATTGAGTGAATTTCAAGTTTATTGACTATAATGTAATAATTAAGGCTAAACTGCCACTAATTTAGTGCTAATAAAGGACGTTTGATAAATGTTTGTTTTTAAAATTATTAATAATTGTAAATAACATCTAATATACCCTTATTATATGTTCAGGTAATCATTAGTTAAATATGTGTGCTCATGCTTAACTGATGCATAATTGTGAACAAATTATTCAGAAATTAGTAGTTTATTTGTGCTTAACTAATGCATAATTCGGGACCTTAAAATGTTATATTAATCATTACTTACTAGTGTGTTTTTGTTCAACTAATGATTAATTGTGAACAAATTAACCATTAATTAATGCTTAACTAATGCATTATTCTGGACCCTTAAAATAAAGTGTTACCGTAAGTTCTTGTTACCAGTTTGAGACATTGGGTTGATCAGGATATTTTGAAAGCACCGCAGAAACAGTGTTTACACTTTTCCCGGGAATCAACTTGTAGATGGCTTACTTATAGCTGTCTCTACTTATTAAGCTGAAACAGGAGAAAACACAGAAAATCGACTCCACAGAGACTTAATGAGCAGACAGAAACATGCTGCGCAGACTGGGGAAGCTGTAGGAAGACACCCAGAGCTCTATATTTCCTGTTGCGATGCACCTTTTGTTTATATTATGATCCTGGAAGCTGCTAGACATCAACATATGGAGCAGATGGATTTGGTTGTTTTGATTCTCACCCTCAGCTGCTGTAGAGCCCCCCCAAGGACTCGCATTAGCTCCAGAGCTGATCTGAGGCCAGCTCTCAGGACACATTGTTTCTCAGTACGGCCAGCGTTTGACCCCACATGCTCACCAACCTCCCCCTGCGTCCCACTGCACATGTCTGCTTTACTCTGTTCCTGGATCTGTCGGACCGCAGAAGCAGGAGTGATGGGCTGCGTGCTGTGTGCTGCTGTTCTATGTTTAGAAGCACTTTCAAAGGCCCTCCTGCTGGTTTAGACCATCACAAAAATAGATCCACACCACAGCATTATTGTTTATCTACTCCCAGGCCAATTTGAGGTAGAGCTGTTTGCTAATGCTGGCATATTCTCCAAATTTTGCCTGTGAGAGAGCATAAAAGTTGTCAAACAAACAATACTAAGGTAATTAAAGCTAGCTGCTATGGGGATAATAAATGAAGGGATAGTTAATGAAACCTCAAATTTACACTAGGGAGGTTTATTTCGCTTAAACTCTGGTGTGATTGCTCTGTTTGTATGGTTCACTTGAATATGTGTAAGTGCGACAACCTAAATATCGGTGCACACTAAACAAGCAGCCTTTTAAGGGAATTTTGGTCCACTTCCAAATAAACTTTGGTGCTGATTCGATTGATATATAAATGATATATAAATAAGTAGACCAGAAATATCTAAATGAATCAAAAACGAGCTGATGTCACAAGATAACTTTGGTGCAATTGTTGGTTTGATGTCAGGGTTTTGTTCCCAGGATCCCACTGATCTTTTTACTGGTCGAAAGCAGGTCCACCACCTAGACCAGCAGTATAAAGGCTTGTACACACCAGTTTGAATATCGCCCACGAGTATGTCAGCGTTTTACGCTTCGGTGTGCACACTCACAATGACGCCCTTCGTTAGTCACAAGGTGTTAAACATATATATATATATATATATATATATATATGTATATGAACGTGATGTCCATCCCGGTGTGAAGTCTAGACCAATAGTATAATTTTGCATTGGTATAACTTGATCAACCCACACTGTTCAATAAACGTTAATATAATTCTGGAGTAAAAATCATATATTGAAGATAAAAGAGTGTCAGACATGCAGTTGGAGTCTTATTATTGGTCGTGGTGTTTGCTGGGACACATGCATGTGTACGCGGATGGACCTCCTGGCATGTCAGTGTGACGCCGCCATTAAAAACCTCCAGCTCTGAGTGTGAGCAGTGTCACTGGGCCAATTATCCTGTCACATAGACACACACACTGACTGACAGCTGCCACAACTGTGCCTTTGACATTCACAAAAAAACTAAAAGAGAACGAGAGAAACAGGGAGCGCATGCAAGAAACTAGTGGCTGTCTGAAGTTCATTGTGATTTATGGCTTAAAAGCTGCAGGTCACTGTTGTCAAGTCAAGTCAAGTCACTTTTATTTATATAGCACTTTTAACAATACAGATTGTAGCAAAGCACTGAACATTA
>JAUMHP010000082.1:3873274-3886664 GCA_032361065.1 Enteromius trimaculatus | reverse complement strand
GCAGAGACGGTCTCTGTAGTCAAGACGACGATAATCACTGGAAATCAGGTGTCCCCAACTAAGCAAGCCAGAAGCGAAAGCGGCAAGGAACCAAAACCCCATCCATGAGAGAATGGGGAAAAAAACCTTGGGAGAACCAGACTTAGTTGGGTCCAGTTCTCCTCTGGCCGATTGCCCAGCACCTAATTTCCAGTTAAATTTTAAACACATTGGATTTTGTAAGGACTTATAATGTTATAGGACTTCCTGTAAAGATATTTTGTTTACTCTATTAGTTTTGGCACAGCATGTCTTTAAAAGATGATGCAAACAAACATCAGTGACTGATTTCCCATTAATTTGATCCATAGGCATTTCGAAATATTATTCAGTAATGTAATTGAGCCAAACTGGCATTCTGTGAGATGAATCACATTATATCACTTAATACAATAAAAAAGGGTATTAGGCAATCAGATCAAAAGCTAAATAAGAGTATACTAAATATCTTTTATTAAAAAAGAAGTACACTTTAAAAAGAGAATATACAGAAATAATATACATTAAAAGAATATACACAAACTGATGCATTCCTAAGGTCTCTTTTGAATGGGTTTTGTACCTTATAAGGGATTTGAATGCTAAGGGTTATACAGTGATACAATAAACTAAGAAAATATGGAAACCTATTAAAACGCCATAAAATCATTGTAATATACTAGCGGTATAATGAACTTTTTAAAACTGTACTTAAGTATGTAAGAAACCGCGTCTTTAAGTACACATAAGACCTTTTATTTCATTAATATCTGCAATTCGGTTTTTTTTTCTTTTCTTTTTAATTAAGTACATTGTAAGTAGAGAATTATCATGATGAGTGCCATTGGTTTTTAAGGAAAAAGATTAATATTGTACTTTCTTAAGTCTTGTGCATATGGACATCAGTGAAGACTAATGTTATCCGTTTAATAATTTGAATTAAAATTATAATTTACATTCAACATGTTATTATTGTGTACTCTTAGACTTTGGTAATGCATGTCATGTTTATTTGTATGGCACATTTCTGTCCCCACAATGCCAACATTTTAGGTTTTACGATTCTTGTGAAGACATATGGTCCCCACAAAGTACCACAAAGGTATACACACACACACATTGGTTATTTCATTTCACTTTCTCTGGCAGCGGAATATCAAATATTGCTATGCTCTTTCTCTTTCAGTGTTTTTTTTTTTTTTTTTGTCTCTTTCTTCTCCTTTTTGAAAAAAGTTGCCTGTCACCTCCAGCATTTTTCATAATTTCCACAAAACTTTCATGGCCCCCTGAATATTTTGTTATATGATCTGAACATGTAATATGTCAAGCAAAAGAACAGAGATTCTGCAATTTTAGCTTCATGCTTTTTTTTTCAGGACTTGAATATGAAAACGTTTCCAAAAAAAAAAAAAAGGAAGGAAAACTGCATAAAAGACTATTTTCGGTGTTAGTTGCTTTGAAACATCAGGATAAGACATAAGGATTGTATTTCACAGCCCTCTGAATACACACAGCAGTATGATGACATATTAGATATCATAAACGTGTGACTAGTCAACTAAATAAATGATTAAATGTCGACTAGGAACATCTTTGGTCAGGGCAACCTTAGTGGAGACAGAACTCATTTATCTAAACCAGTCCCTTTATCCCTAGTCTTAGTCAATCAAATGTTCTTTCTAACTTCTCACTCTGATTAAAAGTGAACAGCGTGAAGGTGTGTAGAGCTACTGAACTCATCCTGTGTCATCCCAGCGGCTTAGATCTGCCAGTGTCTGTGTCTGCGATGTGTCTGTCTGGCTTTAATTAGGATAGAGTGTTCCCAGCTGAAGCTCTCACCTGCTCAATACCCGCCGTCAGCTCGCTCACTATCAGAAGACCCTGTCCCTTCCTCTCAGCATGGGCCAGAGTCTGTTTCTCTCATTTCGTGCAGAAGCTGTTATCAGTTGTGTGATTCCTGAAGCTTTTATTGCAGGAATTGACTGAAGCTCGAGGGGTCAGTTCCTGGAGTACACAATGAATAATATTAGGAGTGTTGCTGTGTCTTTACTGTAAGTCAAGATATGCTTGATCTCGAGCTGGTAATGGATAAAAGCCACAGCTCACAATTTGATCGCTAGACGGCTGGAGAATACATGTAAATTCTACATATTTAGGACAGTCATAACCACAATAATCAAATTAATGACATGATTATTTTGAATCTCCCAATAGTGAATATTTGGTTGATTAAAAATTGTATATTCAACTCATGAGGATATTTATTTTAGATTGCCTCATAAAAAAAGTATTTTGATACTTACATCTTCATATTATTATGTATTGTAGCCATAGTGTGTGTGTGGGCTGCTCATTGCCCACCTTTACCGCCTAATGCTCCAGTTCTGCCCAGCTTCGAATTTCCCGAGCCTGTCTGTTCCCTGAAGGCATGAGTGCTCTAGTTCCGCCCTGGAGCGAACCCCTAGAGCCCGTCTGCACCCCTGAGTTCCCCACTGACTTTGACCTTCCATGGCCTGAACCTCCTGAGCCTGTAGTGGACTCTGATCCGCCGTGGCCTGAGCCACCGGAGCCTGTCAAGGACAGTGAGTCCTCAGAGGTTCTGCCTGTGGCTGCACAGTTGGTCGGTTGGGCTCATTCCAGAACTATCAGCCTGCTTTGAAGCGGCCATGGAAGCCCACAGTGAACTTTTGTCTTGCACTGAATCGGCCGAGGAGTCCACTAAACTGTCAGCCTGCCCTGAATCGGCCTTGGAGGTCATTATTGAGCTTTTGCCCGGCTCTGGATCGGCCAAGGAGGCCTTCGAACTGTCTGATCGACTCAGGAGAGCAGGAGAGGGCGTTCCCGCCGTCTGCTCCGCCCAGGTGGGCTTCCCCGCCATCTGCTCCGCCCTGGAGGGCGTCTTCGCTATCTGCTTCGCCCGTATGGATTTCTCAGATGTCTGGAGCATCTAGAAGCTGCTCCTTCGAGGGGGGGCTATGTCACGGTCAGCTGGATGTGCCAACCCACGAACTCTGTGTTTTTGAGTAAAGTAACAACTGTTTATCGAGAATCTTCCTCTCTGAGTCTTCCTGCTAGAGTGCAGCCCTGACACAACCGAACAACTGAGCCAACTTAAATGTACATGCATACAGTACTGTACACATAGAGTAAGATTGCAGAATCTGAAACTTTAGAAATAATTTAGGACGAATTTGGCAATATTTCCCAGCAGCGGCTCACACTATCTTCGATCACAGGCAACTGATTTTGTCCAGGAATCATAAAATTAAGTTATAAATAAGGAATGGATTACCTGCCGCATTCGTCATTATTACTCTTTCAAATTCCACTCTGTGTGTGCGTGCGCACCCATGTTGCCTAGTAACGAACGTGCTGGCAAGCTGGCACATCTTATGCTTGCGCCTCGTCTATTAATTGTATATACAAGTTATATTTATCTCTTACTTTTCAGAGTGAGAAATACATGGTGTGGCGTGAGAGCATGTGAACTGGCTGAAATGCGCGTGTCTCACGGTGAATGCGTGAGACTTGAGAGCCCTGCTTCAAATGCATTCAAAAATTAGACACGCTAGTTGGTGCTCCCGTATAATCAGTCCGCCAAAACTCATCCAGTAAGAAACGTTCTGCGGTGCAAAAATAATTGCGATTAAAATGCGTTTAAAAAATGTATGCGCTAATTTTGTGTAATTAATTAATCTAAATTAACGTGTTAAAGTCCCGGCCCTACTTAAAATATCTATTTCAAACATGATGAATGCCTTTATAGAAAATATAATGTGGTATTAATATGCTTAATTTAAATTCAGTAGGATGAAAGGATCAGCAAGATTTTATTTATTTATTCTATGCTATTAAGAAATGTATTTATTTAATAATTTAAAAGTCATTTAAATTTAAATTGATCAAAGGTGACAGTAATGATGTTTATGATGCTAACGCTAATAATAATAATAATAATCCTGAGTCGCAAATCAACATATTAGAATGATATTTGAAGGATCATGTGCCTTGAGTTACAATGCTGCAAATTCAACTTTGCATCACAGGAATAAATTATATTTGAAATATACTAAATAACTAAAATAATGCAATTAATTAACCAATTTATTCCTTTGCTTTTACTTGTACATTACATTTAAAACATTTTTAAATAAAAAAGGTATTTCAATATTCTTTCTAAACAATATTGCATATTAAAAATACTATTTCACTATAATATTGTTTTACTGTATTTTTTATTGTAACTCACCAACCCTAAACTTTTGAACAGTTGTATATTTGGGCAATGCAGAGCAAGTAACTCCTATTTTTACAAAAACACATTGCTAATTACAGGTGCAAACATAGCCAGAAATATTTTAAGTCAAATTACTCTCACTGTGCATCATCAACAAAAACTTCTCTCTCCAGATAACCTCCTTTTGTTTACCGCATGAGTGTACTTACAGTAGGTCATTAAAACAACTCTTTTATGCTTCAGTGTGCCAACAATATTTTACTCTTACTGCCAATATAGCCTCTTCAAAACATGTTGCTGAAAATGACTTCTAATTTATGTATTTATAGTTTAACTTTGAGCCCATAATGCTCTCTGGCCATCATCTGTCTTCAAACCCTGATCCTATAGAAGCATGAAAGACAGAAATATAGCCCTCTTCTCTCTGAAGATGGATTTGTGTAAGTGTTCTACCATTCTGTGCTTCATTAAGGCCGATGTCGCTGCTGTTCTGCTCAAATATGAAGGCTTTGGCCCTTCATAGCTTGTTAAGTGTGTGCTGGAGTGGATCTGTATTGAGCTGGGGTCAACATGTCTTGCTTTGGGCCCTGGGCTGCAGTCATGAAACACTCAGGCCTGAAATACTGAGGATTATGATTACACACTCCCACTTTCGACCTATTGTTGAAGGAAACCTCTAGATACTGAATTAATTTTCATTTTGAATTTAGCAAATGAGTCTGTCTTTAATTCAGATACTGGCACACGCGAGGAGATCGGTGCCAAAATGTCCTTGTATGAAAATTATATATCAGAGGGCTGTTTAAATCAGTTCAGTCAAACTCACACGGATCTTATTCGGCAGCCCAGCCTCCCCAGTGGCTCTTCGCTATTAGTAGAAAGTTAGTCTTTGTCTTTATTGACAGAGAAGAAGCTGTGTAGATCCTATAATTAAGCAATAAAGTACAAGCTATATAGGCTCTGAGTTTTCACTCTGCTGTGTACTGCTTGCAGAGGATGCTACAAAAGCATGTTAATTGAAAAATAATACTGTAGCTACGTCTGAAATTGCAAGTCGCCAGTAGGTACTATATGTGGTTTGAATCTTTCTTTGTTGAAAAATATGCTGCAGTATGAATCTCGTTTGTAGGTATTTTTTTCAATATTGCTTATTGCTAGTAGGTACTATATTTGGTTTTGGCTTTTTAAACCATTAAAACATGAATATAGCTAGTAGGGCTTTTATATTGTTACTGACAGCAATATTGCATGTTGGTACGTTGGCACTGGTTGAAGGAGAGCGCAGGAGTCGTAATCTTAAGTAACAAAGTCTTATTTTTTAATAAAAGAACAAACGCAGGAAACATTGAACTTTCCAACATGTAACACATTCATTGACTAAGAAAGTAGAACTCAAAGGACAGAGAATTTATACACAAGGAACTAATTACATAATGGACAACGGCTGGGGAGACACAGATGGAAATTAATCAACTAATAAGAACGGGAACAACCAAATATGGGCAAACAGGAACTAAACTAAAATGAAACCAAAACAGGAAGATGTGAAAACGAAACCAAAACAGACAGAAATGTTGCTAGTAGGTGCTAGATTTAGTTTGGAATTTTGCAATTAAAGTTTGTGTTAGTAATATCACTATATATATCGAATAGTGCAACCCAATCGCATAAAAGTTGTACGTTTTATAAATAGCACAACAAATAAAAACATTTATTGATATACAAAAATTTACTATGGTATGTATATACAGTATATAAGGGGAAGATTATGGTTGTGTGGTTGATGCGCATTATGTTTACATGAAAACTGTAGCTAATGCATTACAAACACACCTATATGCAAGCTAAAGTCAGTTTTTGAAAATTAATGAACAGATGAATGATTATTTTCACTTAAAAATATTAACACTGAGTTATTCTTTACGTCAAACCTTTAACCTCTATATCAAAATATACAAGCATTCCATGCATGAATGTTTTATTTTCTTTACTTGAAACTATTTCCTAGGTATATTTTCTCACCTCCTAAATGTACAGTTTTGATATATCCATTCTCTCTCTTTTCCCCACAGTGTTTGCCCACCCCAGGTCATGGATTTGTGCTGGACAAGTATAAATGTCACTGCAAAAGTGGCTATTATCATCCAAGCAGAGTTGCAGTCAATGGCTTTAAAAGTAAGTTGTGTGTTAAAATGTTATGGATTTAGTGTATGTGTTTTGTTTTTTAAGAAAACATGTACATTTCTTATAGCAGATGTTTGTGCTGTGCTCAGAACATGGATAGAGCAATATGTGAACTTAAAGGGTTAGTTCAGCAAAAAATGAAAATTCTGTCATTAATTACTCACCCTTACATAATACCTTTGTTCATCTTCAAAACACAAATTTAAATATTTTTGATGAATTCAGAGAGCCACCTGACCCTCTATAGACAGCAACACAACTGAAATGATCCCATGACTAACCCCTTTTTATAAATTTCAATTAGATTTTAAAATCCAGATTTTCAGTGTGGACCCCACTGTGCAGTTTAGATGCAATATCTTGTATAAATATTTTATTCTACCCTTTCAGACATGCAAAACAAAGTTTTTAACACTTAGCATACATTATGTCATTTGCCTCTAATTTTATTGGAGTGTTACAAGACCACACCCCTTATGCTTAATTATTTAGGTCTCTGCACAGAACCCCCTGCCGCTCTATGGTTTTCCCACAATAAACACTACAAGAGAGAGAGAGACAGACATGTGCTCAACAGTATGCTTGCAGTATCTGGCCCTCAGCAGGGGTCCCAGCACAGTTGTCACCCACAGGGCCCTCCTTCACATCTCTCTGAACACAACGTTATCTAATTCTATTTTTTTATAAATATATTAATAAAAAAACTACCATCTACCATCTACTACCATCACAAAACCGTTACTTTATATAGATTAACTTATTTTCCATTGTTTGTTCGCACTGTGAGGCTGGCATTATGCTGTAAGAAATCTGCCTATGTAAGACTACTCAAATTTGCCTGGAGCTTTGAATAGCTTTCTTTGAGTTTGTATTTGTGGTGAAAGTCAGAAACTGCTATCAGATTTAAAAGAAAAGATTGTCAAGCTATATTCCTTCCATACTGTGCAGAGAGAGGTAGAGAGGCAGACAGACATGTGGACATCACCACAGGTCCTCCATCTGTGATAGCTCATCTCTGGATCTCCTCCAATGATCTCTGATAAGTGTGTTCCTGGGAGAAGTTGGCAGTCTTCCGGGTGTTTCTCTTTTAACTGCACTACTGAGCCATCTGAGCCACTGTTTGTGTATAAATAATGTTGATGTCTTACAGGCCTTTATTATTCTGGTTTATATTGAGAATGCAACATTTTATGTATATATAGCCTCATGTCATCAGTAAGAGTTTTATTACATATATCACAGTAAGATAACGTTAAGGGAACAGGTCAGCTAAAATGAGAAGTCTAATCCTTATGTTGTTCCAAAACTGTATTACTTTTTTTTTCCTTTCAAGAAACACACACAAAAAATGCTTTTGCACGTGAAATAGTTAACCCTGGGTCAGTCTTAATCACAGTTAAACAGAATTTTGGGTTATGTTGTTTGACGTTTAACACTTCACATAATTTACTCAGGGTTAACCAGTAATCCTTGGTAAAAATTGCAGTTTATCCCTGTAACTTTCATTTAACTTTTTAGTTTTTTTACCTTTTTTTTTCTTTTTGCATATTCAGTATTTTTATGCACGGTCAGTGTTTTTGAATGAGCAAACACAGCATATATAACTGCTCTAGCATGGCACATCTTCATATTATATATTGTTTGTTTTTTTTCTTAATAAGAATAACAATAAGAATTTTTTTATAGCTCCAGTTCACCCGTTTTTCTTTCTCATTTTGCATTTTTCCCCTTAAATGCTGTAACAGCTGTTTACACAATGTGATGCGATTCTGTGACTGTCTAAAACGTGTGATGAGACACACGATTGGAGGGCTAAGAGGGTTTCATAACCCTGGGTGAAGAGTCTCCACTACTAAACTGCAAGAGTTTCTTTCTGAAGCTGGATTTGGAATGACAGTGAAAAGCCCTAATAATAAGTATATAAAAAGATAAGCAACATAAGCACAATATTCAAAGTATTCTACATGTACAAACTTAGGCCATTAAGAGAGGTCAAATCAAGTTTGATGAACTCATAATATAAGAATGAAATTTAGGATATAATAGAAATCTGTCAATCTTTGTTCTGTGTGTAGCCCCTACTGCTCTGCAAATCTTTCTTAAAAATCCTGGTGTAAACAAGCAATAAAAGTTTCAATAGTGAATTTAAAAATATATAATGATAATAATATAAAAACTCATTAACAGTTTAGGTCTGCAATTTAAGAATGAAGCAGATAAAACTACTGTATGTTGGGCTGACCACAAATCTGCATCCTTTAAGAGACTGTCATTATTCACAAGTAACAGGTTTTTAAAGATGACCTGTGCAAAATGGTTAAAAATAGTAGAACATCTATTACATTTGACAGACCTCATTATCTAAAGCCACATACATTGCATTCAAGGAATGCATTTTTTCAGTTCATGCATTCCCCGGGAATCAAACTCATGACCTTGCAACATATTGTAGCATAGTAAACGTTAAATACTTATACAATCCCATGGTTAGTTTCACTTACTGGTACCACCAACTACTTATTCTATGTTATCTTGCAGTGTAGGTAATCACTGACTGCCATTAAACAGCTAATAAAAAGAAAGAATATTTTGAAATGATACCTCAGATCACAGCTGGATTTTAAGAGACAAAACTATTGAATACCATAAAATTGTCATCATAAAAAGATGCGAGATTTGCTACTGAGACAGAAACAACCAGTGCATCAAAGTCACGGCCCAGATGGTGTGTACACACACCCATCCACCCTGGCTAGCACATGAAACGTGTGAGTTGCCTACCGATGAGACCACCAATGACTGGAGGGGAGGGTGGGCTGGACCGCTTTAAATGTCACGTCTGTGCTGCTAATTTCACAATTGTTCGTGCTTTTTTGTTAGTGTGATTATAATGTATGCAAATGCATGCAAGTGTTAAGATGCAGCAACTGAAATGCAATGCAGAGTTGATTAAATATACAATATGTGATATTATTTGATTTGTTTTCCAGGGAAAGCAACTGGGAAGGGCAAGGAGAGTTTGCCACATCACAGGGATCTTCCAGAAAGTTCCAACTACTGTCTGCCCTGCCAAGAAGGCTGTGCTTTCTGCAAGGACGACGCGCCCTGCGTGGCCCGGGGTGAAGGCGCCCTGCGTATGGCAGTGCTCTCCTTCCAGGGCTTGTGCATGCTGGTGGATTTCATCAGTATGGTGGTGCTCTACCATTTCCGAAGGAACAAGGTGAGCGTGTGCTGCCGGAGGGAGCTAATTAAGATGGCAACTGTTTCCGTGAAGCACATCCTGTTCTTATTGACACCGAGGTGTTTCCATGCTGAGTTACATTACAATTAGTCACTCGTACACAGAGTGTACAGTATTATACCTGATAGGTGACATTTTATTCCCTGTTAAATTTGAAAGCAGATGGTTTTGAGATATGTTGGTAAAAGTTGGTAAACCAGGTTCATTGGAAATACATGCTACATTTCTGTGAAATGTTTGCTTTGCGATACATTTAAAGTGAAATGTCCATTAAGTGGCACAAAAAGCATGATAAAATGTATCCAAAAGATTAATGTTATGGTAGTAAATTTAATTGGTTGTTGTGTATTGTGGCAGGTCAGAAATGAAATGAAACTTTCTACCTGGAATAAACGTACCTTGGTGCACTTTTTAGTGAGACATGAAATACGTACCAATAAGTACATATCACTGCAGTTTCCAAAATAGAGACCTTTTTTTTCCTTTTTGCATAAATTTACAGAATTTCGATTAATAAAGCGTAATTTTCACACACAATTAATTTAAGAATATCATGCTATGACTTCAAAATAATATTAATAAGCTCGGAGATTTGAAAACTGCAGAGAAACTTGCAGTAAGGCGCGTAGAAATGTTGTTGCACAAAAAGTGCACAGAGGTACATATTTTTATGAGAACAGGTTGAAAGCTTGAATGTATCTGAAAATAATGTTTAAACTATGCTACACCAAATCGATAAATTGAAACTTAATTTCATATCAAATCAAATCGCTAGCAATTGTTAACATTTTACTTCCTCTAGTGTTCATTTTAGATGTAAACCCCAGTGAGTTGTACATACAATTCAGTTATAGAAGCACATATTTCCAACATCTTTGTTTCCATCTGTCAACTCTGCTCTGTTGAATGTGTAATTAAATTCAACATAATTGCAAAAGTACAAAATACTAATCACCGCAGGTTGTAACTTTGCGCTTTGATTTTATTTAAAAAAAAAGGTAGAATACCTAAAAGGGAAGAAATTGTATATTTTAAGCTTATATTAGTTATTTAACGAGATGTTTAGAGCAGAGACAGGTTGAGACACAAACTAGGTTGATAAAGGATTTAGAGAATGGAGTTTCCGGGAGACTAAATGAATGGATTGCACCATTAGAGGGAAAGAGACTAAAATTGGCAGAGGAATTACAGAGGATGGAAAAAGAGGTGTTATTTGCTGCAGACTATTACCTTAGGAAAGGAAAGGGAGATATGAGTCTTTCTTCACAGACTTATTTAACTACAGTGTCAAGGTGTTTTCCATTGCATCAAATGTAAGGAGTATCACTTCTCAAGCTTTAGTTTAGCTCAAATTGACTTGCTTGACACACAATAATAATAAAAAAAGCATATTTAAGCCTTTCACAGAATTTTAATTTTGGGTTAATTTACCTTTGAAGATAACATTTTATTTCCTTTTATTTTTAAGCGTTAAATTGGTCAATTTTAAACTTGAACTAAAACTGAATTAAAATAAGGATGACAGGTTTTCTCTGGTTACCGATATATTTGAATCATTTTAGTAGGTTTCGTGACTTCTGTCAGTTATGGCAAATGCAGTGATTCAGTTGAAACTTGTAATTTAACATTGACCTTCTCTTCGATTATGTCAGTTAATATCACGTCAAAACTTATGACTGTCTCTCTGTTAATTGCAGGTTCATTAAGATTTTTTTCTCTCTCAGGAGGAGTCTGTATAGATTAAGAATCTGGACAGCTACTGTACGTACTATAATTAAGACATTATTAATGTATATGAAGATTATTTCAGAGGCGTATGCCACACATGCTACTGTCTCAGCATGAGCAGACATGCAGACTGTGGCCTGAGTAATAGTAGACTGGATTCACACTGACTGCGAGGAAGGTTCATTAATCCCTGCAGTGAGGCGCCGTTTAGGCTGTCGATATGTAGGGCACTCAGTTTTGATAGTGCCAGCATTTTAATTTACTCTGGAAGCATGCTCCGTCTGGGCGCTGCCTGAAAGCGATCCATAAATGCTGGAGAAGTCTAAATGAAAGCGACAGAGTTAGGATTAGAAATTTTGTTCTGTTTCAGCTCACGCTGTCAAGTGCTTTTTATTGGCCGTTTGATTTCAGAAAGCATTTCACAGCTCACCTGTTGCCTGTTAATGGAATTCTCATTTTCTCCGCTGTAAAGGAGACATACCTGAGCCAGCTGCCCAACTGAAATATAAATTTCACAGTGCCACAGACAGAGAAACAATAATTAATTAAATTCAAAAATAGACACCTGCTGGTAATGTGACCGCTTTTCACATTTTTATTGATTAGTATTTGAGTTTTCCTTCCCTTTAGATAGCATTTATTAATTAAATGGATGTCCCATTTTATTTACAACGGACCATAAAGGGTTAAAACATCAATATTATAACTTATTTGTAAGATTTGAGATTGCAAATGGCATCACTCTATGCCATTTTGTCATTGCAACATTTTAGTGCAATCTTCACAAACAACTGAAGTTGACCGTTTGCAAAGAGCTTGGTTGAGAGGTGATCTGAACAATCATATCAAACCAGGGAAACGTCGTTGGTATTACAAATATTGTGCATTTCCGTGTTTGACATAAAAGAAGTTCTGATGTTCATTCGTGTTTATTTCATGCTTTGAAAAGATTTGAACCGAGTCAGTGCAGTGATCGGTTAATTCACCGTTAGAAAAACCTGCCGTCCTTAGTCACCATTGCTATGCCTCTGTCACAATACACACCATGTTCTCATACAGTAAAAATACATTGTGGAGTAAAGAAGAAACTGACAATACTCTGACTAACAAGTAGGTTTTTGCAGGAAATTCGAGCATGGCACCGCATCATTACTTCACGTCGGTAAACAAAGAAGTGGTTCTGGCTACTAGGCTATCACATGTGAGGATCCTGCAGGTGGCACATCGTTTAATTATAGCATGTTCTCACAGCAGCTAGAGTAAATAAATGACAAAAAAATCATTTTGATGGTGGATTGTAATCTAGAAAAGATTATATGATACACATTAGAGAATGGATACCCGACCTGAGCCCGACGGTACCCGACGGGTCGGGCCGGGTTCAGACAGATATTTATAAAGGACGCTCAGGTTCGGGTCAGGCTCGGTCACATCAGCTTGAATATGCACCTGTGTTATAACGGCGCTTTTTGCTCCGCGTGTGCTGATGCTCTCATCTGTTGACATTTCCGAATGTAGCAGATGTGTAACTAAGAACTAATTTTGTGATTCCACTTGCCATGACCATATTTGGGGTTTCATGCCGCTATGCTGACATGGGAGGTTGGCGCACGTTGCTGCTTCCCAGTTTGTATAAGACGTTACAGCAAGTTTTTGCAGTCACTCAATTAGGGCTTGTATTTATTTTAACAGATAAATTCAAACTAAATAATTGTGTGATTGTGACTGAAATCCATTCTATAATGCACACTCAGATGTTTCCTTTCCGTATTTTTATTTTCTCTCTCTCCCAGCATCGTGCATTGCTGCCACGTGCTGAATTATATGCTGCACGAGCCATCATTTGTGTTTAAGAATAAATGAGGATGTGAAGTCAAGTGTTCCCGTAGTTTGTTTTATATTTTCCACAGATCACACCGCTACACGAACGCCTTCCTACAGTTGCTTAATAAAAGCGGGCTTTCCACACAAAAAAGTGCATG
>JAUMHP010000082.1:3863094-3873174 GCA_032361065.1 Enteromius trimaculatus | reverse complement strand
TTTGTAGATGAACATTTCATCATTAACTAATCTCTTATAAATGACTTATAACCATCCGCTATTCTAAAGTGTTACCCTACATGCTAATACACACTATACTCATGGTCATGCAATGCTGATGTTGTTGACATTAATGATTTGAGAATAAAGAATAACAAGAAAAATAAAATATGCAGGTGTTGATGTGAGCTAATCGATGAGCTAATTAAACTGCTTAAAGTTTGACAATGTTTAATTTGCATATTTGCAGTGAATGCACTAAAACACCCGTCAGTCACATTTTTAGAGCTTTATGAATGAACACAGTCTCTTCAGTCGCTATAATGACAGATGGGATTACATGGCTAACATGTGGTTACTAAGTTACATATAGTTAGTAGAATGTCTAAAGTGGACTATGAAAATAAAGTGTTACAATTTTTTTTTTTTTTTTTAAAGATTGGGATTTATACACAATGTGAATTACATTGAAAGCAAATTGTGAACGTTAAACAGAGCAGGTTTGTTTCAGGGCAAGGCATCAGTCTGAAGAGAACAAAGATGAATCACATAGTCCACACAATAGTCCAAGAAGAATGCATTTGTTCACAAAGGGAAAGTTATGCAGTAGTCACAAATGAATGGTTTTCCACTGACCCATTTCTAGCAAGAGAACCATTTTAAAAAGAGAGGTTTGCCAATGTTACCGTTTGTTGTTTTTGATGTGTTTCAGAGTATCAGAGCATCAGGACTCATCCTGTTAGAGGCCATCTTGTTTGGAGCGCTCCTCCTGTACTTTCCGGTAAGCTTTAATGACCGTCGTCATTTTTATTATGTACTTTATTACTTTAGGGGTGTTAAAATTAATGGCACTTTGGTGACTAATATCCTTAGACTTGTAGTGCAATGGAATGTTGCCATTAGATGGAGAATGTCTTTTTAATGGCACTAATTTAGGCATTAAAGAAATGTTCTGGGATCATTTCGAGTTTAGCTCTATGGACTCCTGTCATGATCATGTAATGCTGTTAAATCTGGTCATTTATGCATGATATGCATAAGAAGAAGAGTCTTTTCACATGGAGAAAAGTAATTCCACAGGATATATATGAATGATGCATACACCAATGTTCCAGATTTTTGTTGGAGGAACATAAAATAAAACAAAAATCACATTTGCAAAGACATTAACATTATAGAGTCACACAGATGCTGGCATTGCACACGGTGCAAAATATGCATGAAAGCAATGTAAGATAAAATATGAGCTGAGCTTTTTCACTGATGGACAATCTCGGCTGTCCATGTGTCGATGAAGTATCGATTTAGACAGATTTCACAGTGTGCTTTATTCAGCGAAACCTTTTGGCTCACAGTAATTGCAGTTTAGTGGCATTCACAGGAAGCTGTGGGCTTGTCTTAACATGGAAGGGTAAATGTAATTAAAGTGAACTGATTTAGAGGCTTGTAATTAAAGCAATTAGCACATACAAGGTCCTGGAAAGTAATAATCTTTGAGAATGATGGAGGAAAGGCATTTTAGCCATTCAGTCACTCTTTGTGTGACCGTAATTCCATAGAATACATAGAAAACAAATCCCTTTATTTGTTTTTTTTTACCTTACGAAAAATACCGGACCACTTGCAAATGTCTGAATCTTATATTTATTTCATATCTGACTTGTTGGGTGATTAGGGTAAGTAAGGTTTGTTAATATTTTAATATTTCATATGGTTTTATTTAAGGATTTTTCTATTTCATTTTAATTTAAGTTAAAGTTTTAGACATTTTGTTGCATTTTTGTCATTTGTATTTATTTATTTTATTTTGAGGTACCGTTTATGTTTATTTTTTTTATTTTTAATATACATTTTAATAGTTAACAATAGTATGGAATAGTAGCTGGAATAATATATAGTTTTATTTCAGTTAAAAATCAGGAAAATATCAGTTGTCCAGAAAATCAGTAGTATGTTATTTTTTACATTACATATACATTTGTTTTTAAAATTTGTTTAAATATTTTATTAGCCTATAATTAGTCAGATTAATATAATCAGATTGAAATGTCCTACAGATATGCACACATTCTGCCATCCACACAAACCGGTTGTAATTATACGTTACTAACTTTTATACCCTTTAAAAATAAACTGTTATCAGAATAACCAATCACAATTACATATATAACTGAATTATGGCTTAAGTTTAAGTGACTATTATCAGAGAGGAGAAAATATCAGCTAAAGGTGTCAAAACTTTAGATCTGTGTATGAAGTTTAACAGCTTACATGCAGCCTATGAGAATGTGTCTCTTCCTTTAGAGCTGCCGTTTCCCTCTGATTCAGTTTGTGGTTTAATCTGAAGCTCAGAGACAGATAGATCTGCCCGCTCACGGCCCACCGTGTAGCTCATCTGAAGCAGATAGAAGCTCCGCCTGTCTGTTCTGCTGTGATTGCTCCCAATCTAAATATAGACTGGAAAATATTCTCCACTCCTTCTCTCCCTCTTCTACTTTAAATAATTCTAGTATTATCAAGAAGCAGAAATGTATCTCATCTTGTTCCCCTGGCATTCTGCTTTGTGGAGTAATGCAATTTTTTCAGCTCGCACCCCTCTCCTACTGCTGAGTGGGCCCACATGCAATAACTTCACTCTACGGCGTCTGGAATAAGGCGGGGGATGTGGAGCGAGAGAGAGGGAAAACCGAATTACATGTGCACACACACAAACACACATGCTTTTCTGGCTGCTTGTTCATCCCTGGCCATGCAAAAGTAACGGGGTACCTGTGTTGGTGAATTTTAAACCATCCATTGTCATTTTCTATGTCGCATTATAGCTGCCAATGCCTGACAGCTTCATCTTCTGGTATCTTCTCACGATTTTCATTGTGTAATGTGTAGCAATGACACATTGACTTTTTTTAACAGTAAAACAGTAACAGTGAAAACACAGATTGCCGGAATAACTTGACAATGGCAGGGAAATGTTGTGACAAAAAAATCGTATCAGTGCCAGGGAAAGAGATAAAATACAGACAGTGTTACCAGAAAATCTGTTTTCAACATTCTGAAAGAGTTTATAAGACACAAAAATACATAAAAAAATGTGCTAGCTCGAAATTATTAATAAAAAAAACAGTTTGCATCCTTTGTGTGTACAGTATGTGCGCGTGCGTCTCTAGCATTAGGGGAACTCATTAAAGGGTCAACCAAAGCAGCATTAAACACTGATATTTCCCTTCACTAAAAACACATAAAATTACACTTGTAAATTTGTGTTTAAGTGCAATGTTATGTTATTAAGCGATATAATGAACAACATTAACTATGGCGACTGTTTGCAAGTTAAATTTTAAATTGCAACCATGCATTTATTAAAGTTGTGGTAACAGGTAATTGTGTATTTGTTAACAAATTTTCACAGAGCTACATGATCCCATTATGATATTTTGGAACATTTTTCTCATTACCGTGGGACAAAACGATGGTATTCAATGATTAGCTTAGTTGCATTATTTAGCCAGGAATTGTGAGCTACAGGACACTGGGTCTTAGCTGCTGGACAGTTTATTTGGAAAAAATGCTGATTCTCTGTGTTCCACTGTAAACAACAACATACTGGTTTATAATTGCATAGGGATTAATAAATAATAAGAGAATGTTTGCTTTTGGTGTAATCTACTCCTGTAATACTTACTATCCTAAAATCCTAGAGGGAGCAACTTCAGATCTCCCCATTTTCAAGTATCTTTCACATTTATCTCTGTTGGGAAGTGATTCTTCCCTTGTGCCTCAAGTCCCTCTTACACACCTTCCCTCCATGCTGAGCATTTCCACCCTCCATCAGTCTGTGTGAGAGCGTGAATCCCATAGGTACAGTCTTCACCTTAGGCCCTCTTTTTTTCCACCAGCACCTTTTATTCCTCCCCCTACCTCTCCAGTAGTCCACTTCTTTCACCTCCGTTTTCAAATGGCCTGCTGCCATCCTGACCCTGGAGCCCTGCCCATCGGGAGGCTAATGACAAACACACTGCTGAGCTCTGGTGCATTTTGAACGGCACAGGATGGGGTGTGGCCTTATGCTTTTGGTAGGTCTAAGTCACTGCCTTTCTGTGGATTAAGTGGATCACAGGACACCCGTTGTTCTCCTGTCTGTGCACCTGGCTTCACAATCTTAAACCAATCTTCTGCCTTATGTTACTGACCCTGCCTTATGTTACTGACATTTTGCCGCAGTTTCAAAGAAAAATGTCCACTGAGTGGCACTGAAATACAGTGGTTCACAATTAAAATATCCGTGGACTGTTATTAAAAGTTAATGCTCTATGAAATTTTGGAAATATACCCTGTAATATATCCAACCCCATACCCGATTGTATGAACAAATGCAAAACGGATATAAAAAGGCATTTGTTGATGCACCCATGTAATTCCATCTTCCTTATATGCAGATTTAAACTATTTTGTTGAACCATAGTTACACAGGATTTGAACCAGAGCTTGCCTCTCAAGTACATCACCAAACTCTGTGAGCTACCAAATAAACTTACCCGCCTATGAAAACCCATAGATATGAAGCTGAATATGTGTGACGCTAATATTCAATAACATCAGTGTTCAAATATTCCAGCATATTCATATTGTTTTGAAGTCATAACATATTCTTCAAGTAGTTGTGAGAAAGTTAAACCTTATTTATCAAAAGTCTGTAGGTTTGTGTGAAAAGGAATAAAAGGTGTTGCCTCTAGTGTTCATTTTGAAAACTACAGTGATATTTACTTGTTGGTACATATTTTGCGTCTTGCTAAAAATGCACCAAGGTATGTTTATGCCATGAGACAAGGTACAATTTTCAGAGTTTCAGTGTATTCACTATGAAACGCTAGGGGGCGCTATTATGCATCCCCTGAATCTAGAAAGTTCTGATCAAAACCACAGACCAGGAACATGCGGAAACTAGAGATTCTTCAGCAAAACAGCTTTTTAAAAAATTTTGAATAGAAATACTTGCTCACCGGTGGATCCTCTGCAGTGAATGGGTGTCATCAGAAAGAGTTCAAACAGCTGATAAAAACATCACAATAATGCGCAAATAATCCACATGACTCCAATCCATCAATAAAATTACTTGCTCCAGTGATTATAAGATTCAGATACCCTGTTGCTAGTCTTGCATAGTCAGGCCTTCAGACTGACGGCTGAAGGTCTGGAATTCATAGCCGCTTTCTTTGGCATGGCCCGCCCAAAAGGCCGTTTGACCGACATATCAAACAACCAATCCCAGTTCGTTTTGTTCAGCATCACGTTTTGGGGCATGGAAATGTCCCCACAACAACAGAACGGCATGCAACAGTCAGTCAGATAGAAAATCCCGATGAGACGCTCGCGGTAAACATCTGTTTGAAGCATATCTCTCCCCTTTTTAACACCCACAAGCAATTCTGGGGAACCGAACACAATACTGAATCGACCAGCTGCGATGTCAGTGTCTGCTGTTTCATGTTTGCCCGCAAACGCAGCTGATATCCACTGATATTAGGTACTTCACTTGATTTCCATAATAGATAGGAGGGTACACACAACTACCTCCTGGACATCTCTTAATGAGTCTATGCCGTGAACCTCACATACATTTGAGAATCCAACATTTAGCTCATCTTAATAAATGCTTATTGTCACTCATGTAAACACAACAGTTTTTTTTCCACAATCACACGTCTGTGCTTTGTTTCCCGGCGGACCAAAAATAAACGCGATACTCGCTCCCCCCAGAAATCCACTCAAATTCAACCAATCAGATGATGACTTCGACACTGCTGAACCGTTTCCAGTTAAGTGTACCATATGCATCAGACATTTAGCCAATGCTCCGTGGGCGTGACGTCTGAGGCTGAGACCTCCCTGTTGCCTACCTCTCTCAAGCAGATCCAACGGACATTGTCACAGGACAGCTTGCATCATAGTACTGAGAATCCCAACTCAGGAGGGACATTGTCAATATTGGGCAGATAACCAAGATGGTCAATGACACAGGACATCATTATCATTACATGGGTAAAATAATTAAAGATTTAGTTGGATGGATCTCCATCCCCCAACTCAGGACCAGACTGAAATTCCTGATCAGACCTTTAACCCTGGTCTTTACAAAACCGCCCTTACGTTCACTGAAATGGCACAAAACTCCTTTTTCATGCCTATCCAGCCTTAAAATACACTAAACCAGACTTAAATCACTGATATCCATAACTGCATATTATATGTAACCCACACCTTGAATCATCTGTTAATCACTAACTGCAAATGTATTTTGAATAACTATTAAATGGCTTATAGTTTAATATCCGTGTTTAGTATGGTTTTGCTTCAATCTTCTTGCTTGAAATGTTCCTCCCCACCAATTCTTAGTAAAATGTATCATATTTATGTTATAGAAATCATGTCCAAACTTATATTCTGCAAGAGCGGGAAAATTCAGACCATGTGACTGATAAGATAACATTTGGATTTATGATTTATTGGGAGGAGAAATATTACCACACCCTGAGCTAGAAAGATATCTGTTGGTTAAAATAATTTTGGGATGTGTCCAAAGATGAGTTTAAAAACCAAGACGCTATTCAAATTACTCTCTTATCCTCAGCTTTTAGCCTCCGCTGAAACTAAGCTCTTTACCACCTTTTGCGTTCTTTAAGAACTCATTCCACATGCTCCAGCGTGCACGCCTGCTGCTGCCTAGCCACGATGAGAAGAAAACCAGTCTAATCTCACTTTCCTTTCCGTGAGAGTTTGTGTAAGTTAAGTTAGTTTAGTTTAAGCCATATTTATAATTGAAAAGAGAAATATCTTTTGTTTTATGCTAAGTTGATGTCTTAAACTGCCGATCTTGTTACTGTGCTTATTAATAGTGTTTACACTATAATCTAGATTTTAATATCCAGCACAGAGTTGATGTTATATGGCTCGTTCAGCTTTCTCTTGTTTTCAAAGCGTTCTGTAGCCGGCGCTCAAGGTTGGCGCTCTCATGGGGTCTGCCATTGCTAAGCATGGAGCATGCTCTCTATGAGGATGTGAATCTTTAAGAAAAGGATAAATGGATTTCCAGCAATAATCACTTGCAGTAGCTCTGCTACTAAATTCTGTAAAAAAAAAATGCTATTCCTGATTCCTAAGTTTATGGTCAGCTGTTCCTCCATCTTGGCAGAGCTAAAGACATAGGCGGCGGTATATGTATTTTTTTTAAACCGACAAGACACATGAAAACCCATGTAAATAAGTTTGCTGTTTGTTCAATCAGTGACAATGACACTGCAAATATGCATATACGAAAGTTAACCCGGGGTTTAGCAATGTGCTGTGCATCAATGCAATCTATCAATGAATACCCAGGATTACATTTAACCCCAGGTTTAGTATGAGCATTGTGAAACGGATTTTGTTTATCCGGGCTTTAGGAAAACCCAGGGTTAATAATTTCAAGTGTGAAAAGCTATTTTTTAACTCGCAATTGTGCATTATTATTACTACGGTATTCTGTCTTTTTCTTTTTTGCAATTTTTAACTTTACATGATATCTCGCAATTATGACTTTACAATATTTAGTTCCTTTCCTGTCTAAGCATGTGGTTCTTGGCCAAAATAAGCTGCAGTGTAAACCAGACTTAATGCTGGTGCTCAAAATTCTCTTATACACACTCATACACTAACACCACAAACATGTCTCTTGCTGTATTTCCCATCTTTTTTCTCTCTCTCTCACACAAAGTACAGGTCACATCCCTATTAACCTAATGTTATCAGTAATATCTCTGTGGATTTGGTGATGACGGGGAAGGGAACAGTGCATGGCTCTGACGAAGAGAGAACTCTTGACTCAGTGGGGGCCAAACTAGATGTAATTTACACGCCTCAAGACTCAGGGGACACAACACTAGCCATTACCTCCTATTCCTTCCCCTGAATGTGGGAAAGAGGAGCCAACTTCTCCCCACATCTAAACCAGACATGTCCACACAGACTTTCTTATAGATTACAAACCAAATGTGATGAGAAGAGAGAAAAGAATGCGATGAGCTGTGAAAGAATGAAAGTGGATGACGTTATCATCCCAAAGCTGCCTGTTCACATTATCACCATTCAGATTAATGCTAGCTAAGCCTCAAAAAGACCATCACCTCTCACCTCTCAGACAAGCTGTTGTTATAGCTGTAAAATTACTTTCTGCTTGACCTATGACTATCTGAAGTATCTTGTTATTGTAGACATAACAAATGTAATTCCTAGTATGGGAAACCATACCTGGCCACATGTCACGTCCTTTGCCTTTCCTTATGAGTTTAGAGTGACATTATGGTAAATAGCTAAGGAAAAAAATAGTTTGGTATTAAAAGTATTTAAAATATATATATTTATAATTAGAAATACAACCAAATCAATTAAAAGATCAAAACTACCAAATGTGTAGGCCAGACTTTTCTACACCAAACCTACAGCATGCTATTGCACAAGCGTTTCTTGGCTCACACATGCAAACACACCTGGTGAGGTTGTTTTCTCGCCTTCATGGACCAGAAACTGGCAGTCTCCACGCTCCATCTCCATCCTTAATTAGACCTGCTCCTGGAATGACCTCTGCTGGTGCTCAATTATTTATGGCGTTTGGGAAAAAGGTGCACACTCTCTCTAATCCTGCATTTGTCCATCTGGTTTATGAGACCTTAGAAACTTCAAAGGGGTCAAGGATGGATGGCATAAGGTCACTGCTAGGAAACAGGCATCAGATCACTCAATATAAGACCTTTGAATGCAAATACACTAGAATCTCCCCGATGATTGATTGGCTAGCATTATGTTCACACAAAAAAAGGAAATGTTCACAATGTTTCTTCGACTTCTCTGAAGGACAGAGCCTCTTGCATTATTAATCGCGCTATAATACGCATCTACACACACTTCTCAACATGTCTTCAAGAACATAAGACAATTTCTTGGAATATATGTGGATTTCCATGAAAACTAATCCAGGATCAATAAGCAGGATGGTCTTTGTTCTGACCTTGAGCTGTCTGTCTCTGATCTCTGCATTAGTCAGCTTCATCATTCATGCTTTCCAGCAACAAACCAATAATATCTTGTCTACCAATAATAAAATACATGTATTAGTTATTCTAAACACAAATCATCTAATCTGCTATTATGTAAAAATAAAAACAAGAATTCCAAAAGCCATAATAAAAATTAGCATGACTAGCTGAGGTTGTCCTTTCACTATAAGAGGGGACGTTCTTCAAGCCATATTTTTTGTCTCAGTGCTAAATTGAAAACCCAAGATGGTGGAACTTCTGAATCATGCATCAGCATTTACACACAGAAGCATTTATCGTTAGTTTGGGCAATTCAACGGCGTGTTCTGTGGCCTTTGTTACCAAGAGCCTGGAGATTGGTGTGGGGGTGGAGATGAGGAACACGCCAGCTAATGATCATGCATGACTGTAATAAATAACAGAATTCAGCTGCATAGAGGGCTTCGGACGTCATCTCATCTGCTCGAGCTTTCACAGCCCAGCTGTTGGAGCCCCACCGCTCCACGGAAACGGAAGTTCTTTATTAAAGCACATTGTGAAAGTGCTGCCTGGATGAGGCGAGAGTGCTTGAGAGATTGAGTCATGCTATCTCAGCATCACTGCCCTCCATTCATTCCTGAACCTGTTAGAGATGTCCACAGTACAGAACATTCGCTGATTTACGAAATGATGTCAATTACCAAAAAAAATTAAATATTAAAAATTCTATATATAAATATTAGCTCACAAGTGCATTAACTAACGCTAACAAACACAACTTGTGATTTTAACAATGCATTAGTAAATGCTTAAATTAGCCTTAAGTAAGATTAATAAATGCTTTGTTAACTGATAAACCATATTGTAAAGCGTTACCAAAATACGTTATGTTTATACATGAAATATATTTATATATTATATAAAATATAAGAATATATATATATATATATATATATGTGTCACCAGTCGCGCCTCTGTGGCACTCTCTGGATCATTGCAGCGGGAACCTTCTCCAGAGTATTAGTGTTTCCCT
>JAUMHP010000082.1:3843190-3862994 GCA_032361065.1 Enteromius trimaculatus | reverse complement strand
CGGCGGTTGGAACCAAAGATCTCAAATTTGGACTCATCAGACCAAAGCACAGATTTCCACTGGTCTAATGTCCATTCATTGTGTTTCTTGGCCCAAACAAATCTCTTCTGCTTGTTGCCTCTCCTTAGCAGTGGTTTCCAGGCAGCTATTTGACCATGAAGGCCTGATAATACACACTCACACACACACACACACACACACACACACACACATATATATATATAATTAATTATTTACATACATTAACATGTGTATTTATACAGTATATGTATATATATAAATATATATAACATATTTTTCGTAAAATATGTACATGCATTTATTTACCTTTATATATATAGTCTACATAATAAATATACACATTATGCACACATATATTGATTTTGGATTTGTTATTATATTTGACGAAACTAATATTACTGTGTTGAATGAAATCAAAATGGAGACGTAATTTCTTAATGCAAATTCACATGGAATTCAGTTGTAGTAAAACATGAACAACGTATTCTAATATCGCCCCTTTTTTCAGATCCAATCCTGTGAAATCTCCAATATGGAAGTGATAATGATACAAAGCTTGTTGTCACTGTTTTCCAGGGTTCTCAAGGTGTTCCTGTCACGTACAGCTCAACGTATCCCCTACATGACCAGCTGGAGAGTGTTACGTCTTCTATGTGTGATCCTGCTGATTGTGTTATGGTTTGCTATAGCCTGGACCGCCGCTGTTTGTCAGAATCCAAACCGACATCTCGCTCTCATCAGTGTGGGCTTCACCACTGATGGGCTACAGTTCAGCATGTGTCTGCTGGACCGCTGGGACTACATGATAGCTGTGGGTGAGTGAATCTGTTACCTAAGAGCTTCCTGTATAAGTATTTGGCATTTTAATGAGCACGGGAACATCCTGGATGAAATGCACCTAAATATAGCTACTTTTTAATGAAGGAAAATACAAAGAATACATTCAAGGCACTGCTTAAAAGGAATAGTTTACACAGAGATTAAATTTATGGGTAATTCACTCACTTTTATGTCATTCTAAACCCATATGACTTTCTTTTGTATTTATCAGGATAATAATTCCATTATATAATAAAAGATAAACATAGACTGCAATAGCAAGAGAGCACCGTAAATGATATATTCTTATTGTTACTTTTTCTATGAACTTTTTCTTACTTCTTATTAAAAAATACATATTTCTTTAAATACATATTGTTAAATAAAATGGCACTGTATATATTTAACAGTAAACTGATAATTTAACGACAATAGAAGTCATTTTGAACATAATTGTAAAGATGTATCGAAAGTGTTGCGTTATGGGATGCAATATTCCATCCAGTGCACTCTGTAGAGTAGCAAAGGTAGAGTATGCTAATCTAAACATAACAACTGCGGTTGACCAATACAGGTCATCATGTTTGTAATGCAAGCCAAGAAAGTGATGAATCAAGGCTGCCTTGGCACTAATTGCAGACACATAGCAAATCTCACAGGAAGCATCAGTCGGGGCTGTGACGAATTGAATTCAGCACAAATGTTCATCCTGATGTCTTATCCTCAAGCATGGCCGATTGGAAAGTGCCCAATCTAACACCTGGACCAGTAAGCGTCACACTGATGATGACTGATTTTCACTAGGGAACACATGTTTATTGATGTCAGGCCAACTGACTGGCTGACATTGTATAGGATGTGCCAATAGGGGATGGGAAACTATAAAACTTTGGACTGCTTTCCACAGCTTCATTTGCAATTGTCTGTCAAGAGGCGTCCAGAGAATACAAGCAATCTGGATGCCGTTTATTGCATTTATTGAATGCTTTTTTCTCTATCATTCTTGTATTCCAATCTAGTGCTATATTGGTTTGTATCGGGAAGATTTTGACAGTCACATCATTCTAAGGGGTTGCTCTGGGAAGTGGTTGGTCCCAGGTACTAGTCAGTTGGGTATTGATTCTATACTACCTCTCTCAAACAGCTGAGTTTCTGTTCCTCCTGTGGGGTGTGTATCTGTGTTATGCGGTGAGGACCGTCCCCTCAGCGTTTCATGAGCCACGCTACATGGCCATCGCAGTGCACAACGAGCTCATCCTTTCTGCCATATTCCATATTTTAAGGTGAGTGACTGCCCCTTCTCAGACTTCTTCATTTTAAGCCCCACCCACATTAAAAGTTACAAATAGCAAGAAATACAGATATTGATGCACATTCACTGTTTGTTCTTTTCCATGCAATTAAAATGAAAGTATCAAAATGATACAATGACTTGTGCTCTGTATTCCAAGTCATGTGGTTTATGAGAAGAACAGATAAATATAGGTCACTATTATTTAAAAAATCTTCCTCTTCAGTCGAATGTTAATCACTATGACGGAATCATTGGGTCTTAAGAACCATTCATTTGTTTCAGTAAATTGAAAATCCTTCAAAGAACCATTTGAATAATTCAGAGGTTTCGATGAAATTTTGTTCGTTTATTTGCTTTGAGAACAGTTCTCTCTCTTCACCTGTTGCATTATTTCACTAAAATTATACACTAGCTTAGCTAGCTTTCTCATTTATTCAGACAAACTTTTTAAAGGTCTGATTCTCGCAATTGGCAAACCATTAATTATGACTCAATAAACTCATAATTTGCTGTTAATTAATATTTAGGAAGGTAGTTGTTAAGTTTAGGTATTGGTAGGCATGCAGAATCATGCAGAATATGTGCTTTATAAATAATAAACAGCCAATATGTTAATAACAGGAATGCTAATAATCAACTAGTGTAGTAAGAATTGGTCCTTATACTAAAGTTTTACCATCTATTCTTATAAACTTAAGTGTTGAGCACGTTACTTAAAAAGTAACTAATTATAAAAAAAAAAAAAAATTGTGATAAACAAAGTTGTAAAACTACAAATTCTGCTACTAATAACAATATAAAACACTAGGATTAATAGGTTTATGAATATTAATCATGTTGTCTGCATTCGCTCGAATTGATTTGCTGAAATTAAAACAGGTGAGCACCAGCCAATAAGATTGTCATTATCACATTAGTTCCGCTCTGTTACATTCTGTCTGTTTTAGTTTCGTTTTCATGTCTTTCTGTTGTGGTTTCTTTCTTAGTTTCCACGTGTTTTTCCTTATTTGGTATATCCTGTCGTTTTTTAGGATTTCCCATAGTTTGTTAGGATAGGACAATATTTGGCCGAGATAGATCTATTTGAAAATCTGGAATCGGAGGGTGCAAAAAAATCTAAATACTGAGCTAATCACCTTTAAAGTTGTCCAAATGAATATCTTATCAATGCATTTTACTAATCAAAAATGACATTTTGATATGTTTACAGTAGGAATTTTACAAAAAATCTTCATGGGACATGATCTTTACTTAATTTCCTAATGATTTTTGGCATTAAAGAAAAATCTATAATTTTGACCCATGCAATGTATCTTTGGATATTGCTACAAATAAACCCCAGCGACTTAAGACTGGTTTTGTGGTCCAGGGTCACATATACCCTGTCTTTTGAGTTCTCAGTTTGTCGTTCAATATTGAATGTTACACTCCTCACCTGTATTTAAATCTTCTGTTTTGTTATTAAAAGAGTATTATTTAGACTCAACGATCCCCGCATTCTCCTTTCTCCATCCCTGCACAACACGTAACATGCCCATTACAGCGACCCGTGAATCAAGAACAGATACTGTGCATCCATTAAGATGAACTGGGCCTATAATAAATTATAATAATGCCAGTTTATTGACAGTAATGGTAACGGCATTGTAATTGGGAAACAGTAATCCGTTGAGTACCCGTTACTGGAAAAAATTACGCTGTTAGTAATGCTATTTATTTATTTATAAGTCGTTATTCCCATCATTGTTCTCCTGCCTTTTGCCATTCCAGGCACTCTTTTGACAGGATCCAATGATTTGACATCATGTGAATATTCATTCTGAACGATCAATTTGCTATTGATATTTTTGATTAAGCTACTAACTGTGGCGTTTGGGCAATGGTTAAACAATTTTATCACTTTTTAGTTCTTATGTTAATTTTTAAATGTATTTTTGAGGAAGCTCAGCTTTCCATGCCCGATGGACTGAAACTGCGTTCTAAAAAGTCGGTTTAGGGTTGTGAAGCGTATGAATAACTTCAGCAGTAATGAGGCACTCATTCAGGCAGGGACTTAGCTTGAACTCTTACACAAGATAAAGGCAGTTGACTTCAAAGGCAGGGCATTTCATTTTTAGAAGTGCTGCATTGCTTGCTGCTCTCTCTACAGTTTTTACTGTAATTAATCACAGTACAGAGCCATGGGATAGTATTATTAACTATCTGTACTTTGGTGTAACAGCACCCATGTCCTTTCATCATAAACAGTAATTAGTGTATAGTGGCAGCCAGTGTTTTCAGCATACATAGGTCTTTTCTAGCTTAACTCAAGCATTTCAGAAGGTGATGTAACAACAATAGGAGGAAACATTACTTTCTGCATTTGAATGGACATATCCATGCTATTCCATGTAGCAATGCATCTGTCATCTCAGAGGGACCGTCAGTTCCCAACCAGATTAAAAGAGCTGGAAGCAAGAGAGCTGCAAAACTCACTGCAAACATGTGGTGAAGGTAAACACAATCTCCCAGCAGGTCAGCACAGATTAACCTGAAGAAAAATATATGACCAAGGACGGATAAACATAGCTTAATCTAATAATAAACCTGCTGTATTAGAGCTGTGCACATGCTCTGGCATTGCTGTGTGACGGTAGGTTCGATTATAGATTGTGTAATTTGCTAAGGGCATTCTGCCTTCACAGACTGACACAGACAGTCAGCTCCTTAGCTCCTGAGTACAGGAATGAGTATATTGTGTACACAAATCAAGGCACTTGTAAGGAAACTGGCTCAAAGTTGAGTTTAGCCTCTTAAATCACTCAATTAGTAGGTTTCATTTTAGTAAAAATCCTGCATTCGTTTTATTCTGTTCAGCCTATCAACAAAAAAGGAAAAAATGTAGATGATTATTAATTTCAAGTCAATTTAATTTTTTTATAAATCCGTTCTCAGGTTCACTCTTGCCCCAGAACTGCACCCGGACTGGATGTTGATGCTATTCTTTGCTCATACACACTTGACAGTGACTGTCACTTTGGGGTTACTGCTTGTGCCAAAGGTCTGTCAAAATCCCCTGGATCATTTGTTAGCTAAAATCTAATTTTACAGAATCTCTTAAACACTCATGTCTTTCCCACAGTTCTTGTTTGCGGGTACACATCTAAGGGATGACATTGCCACAGAGGCATATGAAGATGAATTGGACATGGGCCGGTCTGGGTCATACCTGAATAGCAGCATCACGTCCGCCTGGAGTGAGCACAGTCTGGACCCAGAGGATATTCGGGTAGGTGTCCTGATTTCTTTCAGCCTTTCTGTTCCCCTTGACTCTCTCCTGCCTTAGTAATTAACTGAAATTTCATAATCTGCAAATATCTCTTGACCCCTTGTCCTATAACTGACAAACATACTGAGCCATGGCAGTTTTTTATTGCAGACACCAGAGGAAATGGGCCAGCTAAGTTCTATTAATGGCTGTGGCGTAAGGTCTTGCGACAGTCTTTGGGAAAAACGTACCAACGTGAGCAGAGGTTTTCGTTTGTTTGTTAGAGCTGAAGAAGTCTCTCACCAAAGGCTCAAATTTTGTTCATAGAAAGGAAATTTTGCTAATGGGATAATGTTCTGCTCTTGGTATAATTGTCGTTGAAGACTTCAAGACACAGCTGTACGAAAAGCTTTGATGTTCTTCAGAGGCTGTTTCAGACCTAACAATAAAATATGACATTTTTGTATTTGACACCGTCCCAGACTGTCCTGTCTCTAATTAGTGTAAAACAGCATGTTGGTTTGGTCTAACGTCTTTGAGGCACTGTCTGTAGTTGCATATAATGCCTAGTTCTGCATGCTTTCTGTGCAATAGAGCGTCTGCTTCACTGTAACTAGACTCATTTCATTTTTATGCTTCTACATCTAGGCATATGTTGTGAGTTAATGGCCCGTTTTGTCTTCAAATCCACAGGAAGAGCTGAAGAAACTTTACTCTCAGCTGGAGATTTATAAGAGGAAAAAGATGCTGGCCAACAATCCTCACCTGCAGAAGAAACGCAGCTCCAAAAAGGGCCTAGGCCGCTCCCTCATGCGCCGCATCACTGAGATTCCAGAGACGATGGGCCGCCAGTGTAGCCGTGAGGACAAGGACCTGGGTGAACATGGGAGTAACCGCAACAGCATCTGTGTCTTGAGAAAGAACCCTTTCGACCCCTCACACTCCGTTAAGCCTGCCAAAGATGAATCTTTGAAGAACAAAGTTTTCTCCCTTAAAAAGTCTCACAGCAGTTACGACCATGTTCGGGACCACAGTGAGGATTCCAGCAGTTCAGTAACTGACAAGATGGAAATCGTGAACACAGAAGGCTCCATTCTCGAAACCCTAATCGGCAAGAAGTTGGTCAAAAAGTCCTCAGAGAAGATTGATGCAGCCAGTGAGTCAACAGAATCAGTCCCCTTGGTGTGTAAGTCAGCCAGCGCTCACAACCTGACAGCTGATAAGAAACCTATTCACCCAAGAACATCCATGCTGCAGAAATCTCTAAGCGTCATTGCCAGTGCCAAAGAAAAAACTCTTGGCCTAACAGGAAAGGCCCAAGCAGCAGAGGATCCGACAAAGAAAGCTAATCAAAAGAACAAGGATGTCAAGACCCCAGCTGAAGCTGAAGAAAAGGAGGGTTATTCAAAGATGATTGTCAGTCAGTCTGTGGAGTACAAGCAGACAGCTGCCAAAACCGGTATAATGAAGCCACAAATGAGTGGAAGCCAGCCCTCAATTTGCTCAGAAACAGCCAAGGGGAAAGACCTGTATGACCTCTCAGAGGTGTGCCCTTGGGAAGTGGAGGACTTGCCAACTCCCTCCGAAAACAAGGTCCAGAAACATGTGTCCATTGCCCCCGAGCAGACCACCACAGTCCATGGAAGTAGCAACAAGGTGACAAAGTCGCAAAAGCAGAAAGGCACAGAAAAATCACCCTCCGTGGCCAGACGTCCAACCCAGAAAGCTGCTGATAAAGCAGACATATGTCCATGGGAGGAAGGGAATGAGGACCATGGTCAGGCAGTGGGGCCAAAACCTCATTCCAGTAGTAAAATTGCCATGCCCAAACCCCAGGGATCTGGAGAGGTTGCCAAGGTTCTAAAAGCTGAGGTCTGTCCATGGGACTTTGAGGAAGTGTTGAGCAAGCCAAAGGACTCCGATTGCTCCCCTGATCAGGGCAGACCAAGAAAGGACACCACACCAACTGAGATCAAAGGGAAAATAAGCTCCTCTACCACTGAAGTCAAGGGCAAGGGTACAACGCCCACAGAGGTCAAAGCAAAGAGTGTTTTCTCCGAGCCTACTAAATCCACAGGCAGCACACTACAGCCACCCTTTAAAGCAGAAGTGTGTCCATGGGACTCTGAGACTGTGCCAGGTCCCATCTCTGAAAAACACCCTTGTTCTTTTCAGGTTTCTAAAACAAAGGAGACCCACGCTATAAAGAAGGGAACTTCTCCTGTCAGAATATCAGAGATGGAAAGAGAGAACGCTAAGAGTCCAGATGAAGACAAAATGAAATCAAACACAAAAGACAAGTTAACCTCTGGAAAAACGAAAGAAAGACCTTTAAGCCAGTCTAAACTGGCTGAGGTTTGTCCATGGGATGCTGATAGTCAAGAAATTGTCTCAATGGAAAAACAAAAAAGCCCAAATGTTGCATTAGCAAAAAGCAAGCAAGCAGATGTATGCCCTTGGGATTTTGAAGATGCGGCAACTAGTAAAGAAGTTAACCGGAGCACCAATTCATCGACTGGAAAACAGAAAAGTTCTAATTCCAAAGGCAGAGTTACTATTGGTGTTAAATTGGCAGATGTCTGCCCTTGGGACTTTGATGACCAAGGATCAACAAAAAAAGCATGACACTTTACCTGAGTGAACCATTAGTTAGTCCTCATTGTATGTGTGCTTTTTCTTTTATGAATACACCATGGAATAAAAACTTTAATAGAATTTATGGTGATTTGGAGAAGAAAATCAACATGTCGCACAAGCTGCCTTTCTCTTCAACCTTTTGTTTCCCCTTTGTGTTTTTTGGAATAAAAGAAGAAGAAAAAAAACTGAAAAAAAAAAAAAAAAAAAAAATGCAACAACTCACCAGGCATTCCAGATTTTAAAGTATTGGTTAAACCTTTAAATAGAAATGGTAGTTTACAATTATGCAACTCTTTATGTGCAATGTAAACAAGATGCCTATGCTCACCACAGGCCTTGCAGCCTGTCTTAAAGGATCAGCTTGATGATGTTGTGGCTAAAGTAGGAGGATGTTTCCATGTAGATTTGTTTGTTTCCTTTTGGGCTAAGGCTTATAGGAAAGTATGCATCTGTAGCCTCTCCATGACTGTGGCGTCCACAAAAGATCGTTCAAGTTCTTGTTACATTGGAAGGTGTGGACCATGCATGATATGTCATGGAGTCTGCTACATTTCCTCGTTTTCGTTTGTTTCATACATTATCATCTGGTTTGAGTAAAAATTTATATTTGCCAAAGATAGAGGTAAAATCCAATAAATCTAAGAACTCAAACCTCAACAGCATAATAGAGACACAAGATTTGTACAGTGAGCCGAATTCATGCGGCTGCTAGAAAATTAGCCTGTAGCACTTTAGTAAAGAACATGCTTAGAGAGACAGATGTAAACTGGACAGAACTCCATTCATATTTGCTCTTGTTTGTTGTTTGGCCTTGCTGTTTTTGCCGTTCTGCGATCATATGTGCACATCTGCAACGTTTTTTTTAGTTATCTTGACTAGAAGAAAAAAAAGTTTGAAAAAAAAAAAAACATTTCCAATGCTTCCAAATTTGCTGATATATTATCCTGAATGTGCCTATTTAAATAGTCCTGTACCAGTCTTACTTTGTATTGGGAGATGTGAAACCTTTGTCATAGCCCATGTTACAAAAACTTATCAAAACACTTGATGAAGATCAGCATCTTATTTTTGAAAAGAAATGAAGTTTAGTTTATATATTAGTAATGCTGCAAAATTGTAAATGCTTTTTGAATGGGGGTACGCTATGAAAAAAAAAAAAAAAAGTCTGCTACTCAGTTCATGGGACCATAGATATTGTTTTTCTCAGCGTAGGGCACAATCATTAAGGTTTCTGCCTCTAATGTCTTTCCTTTTTGTCTTTTATAATTAGAACACTCATGACAATATATGAAATATCAAATTCCAGTCTATCTCATATCAAATTCTAACCCAAGCCTCAATTTCTTTAGTATGTATCTGGTATCCTTTAAGATTTTATGATGATTACATCAGTTTACAAATAAAATCTTGCTCTTACCGTATCAGTTATTTTAAAAATGTATCGATTTTTTTAGAGGAACATTCTAAAACCCATCCCCAGTGATCGCTGATGTGAATTCAACAATCTATCTAAATTACTGTTGGAATGTTAACATATCTCGTATGCCTTCTCAGCACATGGTCATTGGTAATCTGTAATGATGTCAAGGTAATGGTGTCCCAACACATGAGGCATGAACTGTTGTACAGGTTGATGCCTAGTTATGAAATGTTCGTATAAATGTCAAAATAATGCGATTGCAAACTATTTTGACTCAGTCCTACGGTAACTAAATATTTTTTAAATGTATTGACCGATTCTTGTGTTTTGTATGTGCACAATATGAATTAGCAAGAATACAACATGAATGGTTATACCATGTATATACAGTATGTTATAGCTACCAAAGAGGTTTAAAAAAAAAAATGTGTACCTAAATATATCATTCTTGGCATTGTGTGAAAATCAAGTAATGTCACACTCCCGTTTCTCCACAGTGGGGTCAATTTTTCAATGACCTCTGGTCACAATTTAACTTGTTCCGCAGTACTTTTTAAATACTTTCTTTCACAGGAGCTTTTAGAAATATGCTCTGGTAAAGCTTGACATGATCAATTATGACTAAAATATATTTCATTTTATCTTGATTATTTGTTCAGATCAATTAAAAAGTGTGTATTTTAATGTGTAAAAAACTAATGCCCCAAAAAAATGATATTGAATTTGACCTATTCATTACCAGTTAAAATAACTGGTGAATATTTTTTGCTATCTTTTTTTTAGCACATTATTTGGGACATCAACAATAATTCGCTTAATTTTAATACAGTTGTGAAACAACTTGAAAAACAACTTCTTTCAACACTAAATGTTATACAAAATGTATTGTGAAGTAGGAATGACCCATGTAGTATCGACTACAAAGCTGTTACCATATGAGAATCACCCCCTTCCCAGATTTATGTAATCTGCTTATAATTTCTAAGCCCAATCTCCTGCTATTGTCATCAGGATATGTGCTCATGGATTTCTAGGTACACTAAAGGGAACTTTCAGCAACTGCTCCTTAACTGTCTAGTCATCTCATACTCTTGTAAGAACAGACGACTTTCCAGATTTTGTTCTTAATGTATGCCTAGATGGATGTGTAAAATTGACCAACTTTGTTACATAGAGAATGTTTCTGGGAATGGCTGTTGTATCGTAGTGCATCCCTCTAGTTTACGAGTTTTACCCATCTGCAGGTCCTCAGTTGATCTCTATGTAGTACGATGTAAGCACTCAACTCATGACCTGTTAATGTTAATGGTTACCTTGCCTATTACATTGTCTTAGTGCAATGTTTAGTTCAGTTTTTGGAGTTTACAGAAGTGATTATTTATCTATTTATGACATGATTTTGGTTATTTAGCTCGTTTACTTGGGCCCACCACTGTCACGTGTTGGGGGGACACTCCTACTACTTAACGCGGTATTGTCTTAGCTCTAACTCTCGTTGCTTCTGCATGATAATGAGAAATTAGTAAGACTGATGTTTCACTGCCCTTGATAGAACTTAAAAAAGAATCTTTGATCTTTATTGGACTGTTACAAGTTGTATAGTGAGTGAAACTGTACCCTACCCACTGTATTATGTGCTTGTTATATTAAATGCTCTATGACAAGCTTATAGCATACACATATGGAGATATTTGGTAGATTTATATTGTGTAATATTGTGATAGCATGTACATAAAAATACCTCCTCTGCAATAAATATTTCTACAAAAAGCAATTCTGTGTGGACTGAATGGAATCGAAGTGAAGGGGAAAAAAGCTTCAATGAAAACTTTACCTTTTAATGTACCTTTTCTTCCTTTTCACAATCCTCTAGTACATACTGGTGTTATTCTGGCCAGGAAATGCCCATTTTGACAGTCTGAAATCGATGATACACCACATTTATTATTTTAAAGATGTCCAACACAATCTTGTTTTTTTTTTTGGTGGCTAATTTATATTAACACAATCTCATTCATACATTTTCATACAATCTGCTTTCAACCCAGTGACAGTTATGATTAGGATTAAGGGTTAAGGGTGTATTTTGAAATAAAAATCAAACATTTTAATAAAGTTAACTAACTATTAACTATAATCCTTTTAATGCTTAATAATAGTTTGTAAGGTATTAGTTAAGTTTACATATTGGGTAGGCATGTATAATATGTATAAGTACTAATAAACAGCTATTTATGCTATAGTATGCATGCTAATAAGCAACGAGTTAATAATTAGAACTGGTGCCTGTGCACCTTTCTCGTTTACTTGCTTCTATGACTAGGCATATACTTAATCTAAATATGGTGCTAGAAAATCACATAAGCCTTGACATTAATTTTGAAACTGTCTCTTCACCGTTGCTATCACTGTCTCTGCACTGGTTGCTAATAGTCATGAATAGCTCTGGAATGTCAAAACATTGCAGTGGTTATCATTATGTCAAGCACTGCAATTTAAGGACATGGCTCCTGTTTTCTGTACCCACACCGAATGATAATTTAGGGGATTTACTTGCACATGTAAAGCGTCGATCTGCTTTGCATGTTCATGTTACTGATCTTATTAGGAATGATTCATCCATATAAGTTTCAAATCATTGATGTTTTTCATTAAGGTTAATCAAAATTTGATCTTCATCTTCTGATGAAACAACATACCTCTTTCTGGTGCTTGGTATTTCTCTATGGCTTGATGCAGAAGTTAGTTTTTTTTCTAGTTCGGATTAAACCTTTTTACCAGCCAATCAGATTTGACCTTGCCGTTTTCAGTTAGCATTAAACCATTTCTCACAGTTTTTAGGACTTTTGTTGTAATACTGATGAAACCTAAAACAGTTCCACAAAGAGCCCCGATCATTGATTCTTACACCGGTTCAAATATGTTGCATTTGCAAAAAATCTCTTGGCAGGTTTTACATTGTCAGCATTTTTGCTTTCATTAATAATGACTGATCTCACCACTAAGGCTCCAGCTAAGTGGTCATGGCCAATTCTCAAAGTAAATTTGTATCCTGGCAGTCTTAGTTCTCTCCAAGGTTTGTTTACTTTAAACTTAAAGGAAGCCTTTAAAAGCCTTCATTGTAACCACTCTAGGATATTCATATACATGTTTGGCTCAGCTCCTGAAAAGCTTTTATGGAGATGCTGTAGTCGTTCTGACGGAGATCAATCGGTGCTCTGTATGGGGAAAGTGGATAAGATGATATCAGGTTCTTCCTCACATTTCTGTCAATAGTCAAGCTGCTGAAGATCAGTCCAGGCAACTGCTGTACAAATGTGATGTAAATCCTCAGTTTTTCCACTAAAAAATACACATCTAACTAGACTTCCAGAAGAATATGTGAGTGATGTTCGCTGTGGTAAAATTCTTCCACAATGCTAGATTAATGTGAATGGTTGCCAGAGCATATAAGGTGTTCATAAGGTGTCTGGGTTGCATTTGATGTTTAAAATAATACTTAATTTGAGTCTTCTGAAGAGGCACAATGGTTGTTCGCTGTAAACAATATTAGCTGACCAATGTTTATATGTGAATAAAAGCCTATGAATCTGTTCATCATCTATAGTAACCATGTCTTTTTTTCACATAAGAGCTTTGGGGAACAGACCTATGGAGGGACAGAAATCTTTTGAATTCAATTAAAAATTTGAATTGTTCTATAGAAGAACACATTTCTCATGGGTTTGGAATGGCATGAGGTTGAGTAAATTATGATTCAGTTTGGGGTGAGCTAATCCTTTTTAAAGGCAGGGTGGTGATTTGTTTAAAAAACATTTTTTGTTAAGGCATACATAGGACAATAACATTTTTGTTCAATCAAAATGCTTGGTCTGAGTTTTAGTAATAGGCTGTCATGCCTGTCAAATATGCTAATACTGCATTATCGATTTGACACCATTGGGTAATTACAAACCTAGCCTTGGTTGTGATTGAGCAAATTTTGAATACAAATTGTTCCTTTGCAAAAACCCTTAGTTACTGTTGCTATGTTAAGCCATGGTGCTTTCACACACACACACACACACACACACACACACACATTAGTTACTTTTTTGTTACATTTGTTACAGTTTTGTTGATTTCTGTTGTGATCACCGTAGCGCCTCAGTTCAAGCAGCACAAGTGAACAATCATCTTTTCATATTTACTTAAAGCATGAAATAAACATAAATGAATATCAAAACAAATTATATTTCAACTTCAGAAAGACATCAATTCAATTTTTCAAGTATATGTCCACCAAAGTTAATTTACCCTCTCCTGTCAGATTTGCTTTGTTTTTTCAGGCACAATGTTATTGGCCAGAGATGCGTTTCCAAAAAGCAACCATGGTCGCAAGTTCCATCGTTACCAATAGTTACTAACGATCATAGATAGCTAACGATGCTCTTGGGAAATGTACCCCAGGTTGACTATCAATCATATTCTTTGCTGAAGTTTAATTAGGAGGATTTTATCACGCAGACCTGGTAACCCTGCTGGATGAAAACAATATGGTGTTTTGAAGAGCTGCTTCACAGCTTACCGTCAAGGTCCAAAAAAGTATGATAGAGTGGTTTAACCACTGATAGCAGGTGGACGATGTCTTTCATGCTTTTCTGGACCTTGACAGTGTCATTTACTTGGCAGTCAATGGGACAGTCACAAGCCTCCTGGTTTTATATCTTAAATTGTGTTCCAAAGAAAGCTTTTGGTGGTTTGGAACGACATTGAGGGTAAGTGATAAAAATTTTCATTTTACTTTGGAGTAACCCTTTAATATGAAGTAGTGATACTTTATTAGTGAATAATTATATGAGGGAAGTTGGGTGACCAAACTTAAGCCTGTTAGGTTACTGTAGCGTTTTTTTTTTTTTTTTTTTTTTTTTTCTCGATTTCTAGCAAATTTTACAACCCAAGCTTCAACCATCTTTCGGTACTAAAGGTTTAATGACCTATGAGCGCTTGATGAGCTGTAATGTAAGGTAAAAGCATACTAAAAGAGTATAAACAAATCACTTTAGCATTGATTTCTTTTTTCAAGAGCACTCTGTCAGTGGAACGAACGGCCAATCAATACAGTGAGACTGGCCTCTCTAACTGGCACAAATGGAAAAGAATGTTGTTTCATATTCGCTATCACATATCATATCTGTGACTGCAGAGGCCATTTCATATATTTCATACATTATGACAAGCCTCTTATTTTCTGTATATTAAATTGAAACATAGGGCAATTAATTCTGTGACCTAGTAATTAGAACAATGCTCTGGAAAGCTTGAGTAGCACATACAGGTTTGATTCTGAGCTGTCTTGTAATTCACTCGTATCCTTAAGGCTAATCCAGTTGTGAAGTGAATTTAGTATTTGAAATGTTTCCATTTTGCTTTAATGGCATGTAGTCTTGTCATGCTCCCCATTTAAATCTAAATTAATATTTTGTACAAAAATGTTTGAGTTACACTTTAGCTCCCTGTCAGATTGCTTATGATTAGTGTGCATATTATTAACATATAGCCGGTAAATTAGTGATAAGGCACATATTATTCTGCACAACTATATTTTAGCTTAATACTACTCTGTGCCTAAGTTTAACAATTAATAATAAGCAGAAAATTAGGGGATTATTGAGGCAAAAGTCCAGGTGGTCACAGATTGGTCCCCAAACAGAATATCATCAATTTGATGTATGTACTGTATGCATTATATCTTCCAAAATGCTTTCTAGTTTCATATCCAGGGTTAAATAAGAAAGAAAGAAAGAAAGAACTAAAGAATCTTTACACTTCTGTATATTTATTATCCAGAGATGTATTGTGAATAGTGGTTTAAAAAAATGCCACACAATCATTAAATAAAATCAAGGCATTGCACAAAATGTTTTGATGTTCTATCTGCATTAAATATCAAGAAGAGCTTAAGAATTTCTTTCTGACCGTCACAGTGGGTGGGCTAATGCCCACAGAGCTCAGGGGTATAGCTAAATCCCTGCTAGCTCTGGCTGTGAAGATAAATCCAGCGCAAGACACCCACGCGCGTTTTTCATTCCCCTAGGCAGCATACAACGGGCCACGCATTTGTATTGGGACAATTCATGACTCATCAAGGTGTTCCGGAGGCGATGTGACAAATCCTGCAAGGCTAAGGTCATGAATAGAAATTAGGTCATGCTGACGTACCTTGGTAAACTTTCTGGAGTGCCCAGCCACAGAATCTAATTTAACTTTCTGAGCCAAGATTTCAACTTGTGACCAACTAGTCAACTCGCAAAAAAGTGTCTGTCAGTAAACTAGTCATGTGTACTCATGCTAACTACAGCTGGTTTGATTCTCCATTGACTGCCTTTCAGAAGTAGTAATGTATTAACTATGACCCAATAAAATATTTAAAAGAATAGTTCACTCAAAACTCCTGTGAACGTGTTTCGAAGACTTGATTTGACTCATTATTTCAGTTCTCTTTACAAAAAGAACTCTTGTAGCTTCATACAATTAAACCACTGATGTCACATGGACTATTTTAACGATGTCCTTGCTGCCTTTCTGGGCCTTGTTCGTGTCAGTTCCATTGCTGTCTATGCAGGGTCAGCAAGTTCTCGGATTTCATCAAAAATATCTTAATTTGTGTTCCAAAGATAAATAAAGTAATGATGTGGAACGACAAGTAAGTAATGGAAAAATAAAATTTTTGGGGTGAATTAACCTTTTAATCGGGTCAAATTAACCATTAAAGTGCCCCTATTATGCCATTTTAATGATTGCTAATATTGCTTTATTAATCTCTTAAAACAGGTTTACATTTATGCAAGACATTTTAGTTTTCTCCAAAAATAGATTTAATCTTACCCCATTTCTAAATGATTCATAAATGACTCATGTGAAGCAGTCCGAAGAATCAGTCTGTCTAAACCCCTCCTTTCCGTGATCCCTCACTGCTGTGATCGGTCTACCGCTACAGCGGCCCACAGAGCTTGTACCAAAACTATACTTTCTGACATTACTAGAGGTGCTTTCTGAGAGAATACGTTAACTACTGTAGTTAGCAAGGACTACCGTGGAAAGTGCTTTTGTAAGCGAATTGGACACACCTCTAAGTTGTGAACATCAATGTTGCATAATGCATAACACCGCACTAAACATTTTATCATTACTTAAACTAATGAGATATACAGACAGTCAAGCTGCATCAATCACAATGTTTAGACTACATTAGGCCCACAGCTCAACAACAGAACTACAGAAACGTAAGTTAGCCAGTTACCAAGACATGTGCAGGGTTGTTACACAACATAACGTACACAAATACGTATTTTGAACGATCACTAGAAAATACAATCATCAATTATTAATCATACTTACATGAAGAAGTTCAGAGGAGCAAGGTGGTCCAAATAAACTGGCACTGATCCATATTTTAAGACCAAGCATTTGGTGAATATCGTGTTATATTCCAAGATTGGAAAAGCAGTCATCAGTAAAATGACGCGAACACAAGAGATTGTACTGCTGAGGTGTTGTTGAAAAAATTAATATTAACCACTCATTCCCTGTAGATCCATCTTTCGGAAGGGCATATAAAACAATTTACTCTCACAGGATACAGCATCTTCTTGACATGATGTAATCCACGTGGAAATTGTACTGTTTGTGGGCGGGGCAAGCTGTTCGCGATGTAGAACGTGGGCGGACATTATGCAAATATATTACTTAGTGACGTGTATCCGTAACAGAAAAAAGATTTAAATTGCTGACGACTCGTTTAGGCGAATGTGAGCCAACTCTTTTTTGATATACAATAACTTTATGTATTGCACACTGTCGCTTTGCAGATAGTTTATGTTCATATACAGTTACATGACACACTGCATGAACGATCATATTTGGAAAGGCATAATAGGGGCACTTTAAGTCATTTACACACCAATGGATTCTCTTTGTTGGACACTTCTTAGGGACATCACGGTCCAGTTCCTCCCGTAGCAGCTCAATATGTAAGGATAACATACTGCATACAGGGCTGTTATATAAGACTGAAGGGCTTTATTCTGCAATAATAACCTGCTAGCTGGACATTATCCCGCTTATTACATGGATTCTTGCCCCAAAAGTAAATAATAAAAAATAAATAAATAATACAATAATAAAATTTTTTAAAAAACAACCGGGGAGTCAGTCGAGTCATCTTCTATTCACACCTGAAATCCACTGCTTTTTGTTTTCCTGTACATGTTCAAATTAATGTTAAAAGTCTTCAGTTTTAACTTGTGACATTTTTAAGCCACAGGATGGAATCAAACAGCAACAGTTGACTGATATAATAACTGTGTTATTAGTTTTACTGGTTGTTATCTGGGAATAACAAACTTTGGAATGTGGCGACTGACCAATCAGAATCGAGTATTCCACTAAGCCGTGTAATACATGTATATGTGTGTATATATATATATATATATTGTGGCCAGGCGAAGAACGACACGACAGAGCAAGACCTTTTGTGAGCCCCGGAGGGTGCATTTATTTACAATGTAAAGAGGTAAGTGAATGAATAGAGCTTGTGCTGTCGTCGTCTCGGTGCTTCAGGTGTTCATGTCCTTCTCCTCTTAGATGCTTCCAGTGCTCGTGGTCCGTGAGGGGTGTGAAAGGATCCGTGCTGGTGGAGTCAGTCGGTCACAGCGAATCTGCAAAGGAAGTGTAGAAAGAGCAGCGTCAATACAATACACCACTGGATGTGGCCATGACCGATTGGTCCCGGGGTGAGTGGCTCCAGGTGTTTGTGATGATTTGCCAGGGCGACACTGATTGCTCCTCGGGATTCCTGCCACAATATATATATTTATATGTATATATATATACTTTAAAGTTAAATATTCGTACTTGAACCTAATAGGAAAAGGTAAAAAAACCTTAATGATGGATTTGATTCTTACAAACACACAGAGTTTTGCTTAAACACAAAATGTTAATTTAGGGGTTTTCACTTGACCAAAATGTTTCAAGACCCTGCTTTAACTGGTGTATTTGAGTCTTACTATTGCAGATTACTTGTGGATTATTGTTATGTTTTTAGCAGCTGTTTGGATTCTCATTCTGATGGCACCCATTCACTGCAGTGGATCCATTGAAGAGCAAGTGATGTTGTGCTACATTTCTCTAAATCTGTTCTGATGAAGAAACAAATTCATTTACATTTTGATGTCACAGACACATATTCCCAAACACAGCACTCATTCTCCCCTGATTACTGTTCACCTGGTTACCAAAAGAGAAATTCAGCTTTTTTGCTTGGCTTAGCCAGAAACTTCAAGGGCTTTTATGTTTAGCATTAGATGTATGATGCATATGCACAACAATTATGCCTTGATCATTTTCATAATTCTTCTAAATAAAAACACAAGTCACTATTTACTGTCCATGCTTACAGTGCCATGTCTATTGCTAAAATAGCACTCTTTATCATCTAAGAGGCACTGAAAAATATTGGTTTCAAAAGTCCCTGCTTCCGTCACAAATGTGAAACATTTAGTTTTCTACAAAATTCATTCACCAATTACATATGGCACACATTACTAAAATCTAACTTCAACAGCTCACATTCTTTACCGTTTCCCAAAAGACGCAAACTTCTTCTGTGCTGTCCTCTAGTTCTCTATTTGCTATGATTAACTGTGAGCCCTTATGACATATTCACCCAATTAGAGGCCCTCTCTACACTGAGGATCATTTCCGTGAGAAATTCCACTGCGCCTGGCTGTCAGCACCAACGCTACAACTCCACGATTCCACCCACGCCACACACACAGGGAAACTCTCCTTTGACTAAGTGAATACTGCACAGTATGCATGTAAACTGTTATTTAGAAAAATAAATATTACACAGAGTTAATGCATACGCCTATTCGCAAGTTCACCTGCCCTTACAGTCCTGATAAATGATGGCAAATGAATACGGCTTGCTGTAGTTTAAGGAGCTCTGTGCTAAACCCCCGGAATAGAGGATTGGATAGATTTAGATAGCTTAGAACAGAGGAGAAGATGGGGTGGTGAAGAAATGCTAGAAAAACGAATGCTGCCACAGCTCACTGCTCATATACACTCACGATGATGATTGACAGGCCTGAATTAAGTTTACAACTTCATATCATATCACTTACACTGATTATTGCTAGTAATTAGCATCTATCAAATTTGAAGGAAAAAAAAAATGTTCAAGTAACATCACTGTACTACCTGGATTTGGAAGAATATTTAGTTTCAAAGAATGTATCAGATTTGTACGGAAGTTCTAAGCGGCCATGTATTATAATTTTTTTCCGTCTTGTTTTCTCGTGATCACGACTTATTTTTC
>JAUMHP010000082.1:3819648-3838740 GCA_032361065.1 Enteromius trimaculatus | reverse complement strand
CTAGATTTAAACTGACAGAGTGTGCCCGCCTCCCGAACAGTATTAGGTAAATTGTTCCAGAGTTTGGGTGCTAAATACTGTAGGAAAAAGATCCGCCACTCGCAGTAGATTTTGATATTCCAGGTATTATCCAATGGCCAGAGTTTTCAGAACGCAGCGGACGTGGAGGACTATAATGTGATAAGAGCTCGCTCAAGTACTAAGCTAAGCCATTCAGTTTTCAGGTTGTCCCAACACATTTATTTAGGTTGTCTTAGCATTGATATACACAAGTTATTCAAATTAGATTAAATGAGAAGTTTTCGTATGAGTGAGCTCATTTCTTTCATCAGGTCACAATTTAAAGAAATGTTTAGTTTGTTACACTGCTAAAATGACCTGCGTCCACATATACTTCTGAGTTTCAGAAGTGAGAAGCACACATAATTATAGGGGTGAATTTGCTGAGTTATTCCGTGAATCACTCCTGAAATTGCTATGCTTAACAGTGATAACCCTAGCAACGAGCATGACAAAACTATGCCAAAATAGATCTGTGCATATTGTTAAATACAGAACATCTCTTTTACTTTTTTCTTTTCAAAGCTACACCCTAAAAATACTGGGTTAAATATGGACAAAACCAGCAGTTAAATGTTTAATCCAACCTTCTGGTCTATGTTTTACCTATATCTACAATTAATTAAAGGTATTTCACGCGTTATTTAATAATTTTAATCTGCGTTAATAATTCACTCATTTAATTTGTTTTGTATTTTCAAAGTAGTTTAACTAGTTGAAATAATTAATTAACCCATCTAGGCTGTGGGGGTCTGGGCGTTTTATGGATATATGTATGCGTGTATTAATCTATGTATGTGCTTTTCCTTTATTTTCTTCTTCTAAATGCCATGGAACCTTTCCTACACTTCCTATACTTCATGTTTCAGTAAAATAAAACGCTTTTATTAATCCTCTGAATATAATATAAGTATCTATATCAAGTTTTGACCATATATTAGATTTTTTATGGTTCATATAATTTGGTAAAGAGTCACAAGACAATATAATAGGAGTGTTCTCCTCAGTTTGAACAGCTTATCTATTGTTTTATCGATCTACTTTAATAAGCATCACCTGTATGTTGTTGTCTACAGTGCATGACAGGGATTTGGAGGCAGACATTGAAGCAGACACCAGTGGGGATGTTAGGAGACTGCTAACATTGCTTCTCGAGGTAAATCCGCTTCATTCTAAATCAAAATGGTCGAAAAGGTCTTACAAAATGACCACTCCGCAGTCCTGAGTGACTCAGTGTAGGCCAGTGTTTAGTAGCCCTCCCTCTTCCTGCTGTCCCTATAGAGCACTGGAGCTTGGCAGTGCTTCAGATCCCCTTTCATTAGATAAGCAGAAGCAGGATTCAATGACGTGACTCCGATTAGATTTCACTCTCTCGCTCAAGGGCGTCAATACTTTCTCTCTTGTAGGGCAACAGAGACGAGAGCTATGAGGTGGATGAAGCACTGGCAGAGCAGGATGCCGTGTCTCTGTTTGAGGTAGGAGACATTCAACACAATCGCATGTACCATTGGTTTTAGCACACATCTGAAAACATACATGTCTGGACCATCTAAAATGTTTTGTTTAATTCTAGATATTTTAAGAGATGTTAATGTTACATACCCTTTGAGGTTTATACAATATATCATTTTTAAGGTGTTTTTTTGTTTTGTTTATGCTACTGTTAAAAAAGGGCACACTCATTTTTTTTGAGGCTGAAAGAAGTCTCCTTTGCTCACTAAAGTTGCATTTAAAAAAAAAAAAAGAAAAAAGTTCTATATTGTAAAGTATAAAATAACAAATAAATATATAAATTGTTATAAATTATAAATAATACATTTTTATTTCTTTCCGTGCTGGAAAAGATGAATTTAGCAGATATTACTGCAGTGTCACATGATCCCTCAGAAATCATTGTAATATGTTGATTTGCTGCTCAAAAAAAAAAAAAAATTAATATCATGGAAAATATGATCGACTGATTTTTAGTCAATTTTAGATAAAAAAAAATAGCATTACTTTCTAATTTCAATAAAAGTTTAAATACCATTTATAAAGTATACATCTTGTAATTTTAATGTCTGTACTGTCACTTTTATTAATTTTAAATAAATAAATCTATCTATCTATCTTACTGACCCCAGTGTTTTAAACATTAGTGTATGATTCATGTTGTTATTATTAATATTTCAATAATTTAATATTAACAACAAATTTGCATGTCCACTGTTCGTCGGCGTCATTTAATGGTCAAAAGACATTATATTTTTACAAATTAATTGATTATTATTTATTATTTATTTTTTAATCAACTCACAAACCCCCTGCAGCTCCCCTGTAATATTTAATTTTGGGAACCTTAGTCTTTCCTAACAAATAAACGGTATGAGAACATACAACAAAACTATGAATTATTGAGGTCTCCCTGGAATATTTTATGGCAAAATATCAATATTAAAATATAATCACGCATCCGGTTCAATTCCAGTTTATTAACAGATGTTTTAATTCTCTGTCAGGCTGGAGAGGGCTGCTTTGGCACTGATGAGTCAGTTTTCAGCTTCATTCTGGCTACCAGGAACTACTTACAGCTGCAGGTCACATTCAAAGCTTATGAAGCCGTAAGTTTGTTCTGAGCTTAGTAACTTGTGTACAATATGTAAAACACATTGTGTTCGTTCATGTGTAACCGCTCTAGATTCAACTGTATTTGACCTTGTTCTCTCTAAAAGATTTCTGGAACAGAGATTTTGGATGCAATCGATAAGGAAACCTCTGGAACCCTGAAGGACTGCTACACTGCACTCGGTTTGTAGTAAACATAGGCTTTGGTTTAAAAACAAGAATCTACTTCTTGAATGGGCTGAGGGTGAACCAATCTCATGAATATCTGTGATTCCAGAGAAACTATAAGGTCTAGACACTGCATCACCATAGTTTTTACTTCACTTTAACTTAGATGTCATGTAACGTCTTAGTTGTTCATACACAAAAAATAATAGTTGCATGTCCAAAAAAGAAAAAATGACGGATGACAGTCCGTCATCCATATTAATGCTTCTGACAGTGCAACGGTCCATCCAACAACATATTTGTTTAGAAATGTTTTGGATGGTTTTCGCTTGTGCTTGACCTGTGCATGCTTTTATTTTCTTCCTGATTCAGACGAGAGAAAGTATGTGGATTGAGGACTCATATTTTAACCAGAATCAATAGTGTGAGGTGTAAAGCATCTTGATGGATTCGTTTGTTATATACACACAATTTATTTCGCTTCACAAGACATTTAATTGATAGTTCAGCTGTTTGGAGTCTCATTCTGACGGCAACCATTCATTGGTGAACAAGAGATGTAATGATGAAATCCTTTAGTCTGTTGATGAAAAGTTGAACTCAGTGTTTTGAGTAGCCTCATGTTTTAATTTTTGGGTTAGCTATTCATTTAAATCATTACTGTGCACATCTTAAAAATGCCTTTGTAAAATAGAGTTTCCAGTAGAAGTCCCGGTTTGGATTATTTGTGTAATAATGCTCCAGTACTCACTAACACCTCCCATCTCTCCCATAGTGAGGTGTGCTAAGAACCCTCAGCTATACTTTGCGCGGAAGCTGAATGCCGCTATGAAAGGTGCGGGCACTGATGAAGACACTCTCATCCGCATCATTGTGTGTCGCTCAGAGGTAAAATGCAAATGATTTTCGAGAAATTAAATATTAATAATAAAAATACTTTTGAATGGTAGTGTACTTTTGGTTTAGTTGTCAAATTGGAAATGAGAGGTCAAACGCATTGCATTGGGGGATATTATTACAGATCATACCTCCATAAACACTGATATCTGGCTGTATGTTGTATACTGCATGAAGAATACTCTTGTTATTACACAAAGGTTAGATTACACCGTCTTATAAAACAACGGACACTCTTCTTTTTGAATAGATCGATCTGGAGACCATTAAAGACATGTACCTGGAGAAATATGATGTGTCTCTAAAAGATGCCATCCATTCAGAATGCGGCGGAGATTTCAAGCGCCTCCTGCTGGCCATCCTTCACTAAAAGAAACACAATCCCGGTGCTAACCATGGACCAAGGAGGTTTTCACTATAGTCACAATCAAGGCAAACTAACATGACTTATTTTCTGTGTAGTGGTCTATAAACATGTTTTTATAAAGCTTAGCTTAAAGTGGAGAATTTGTAACATCCTTTAAGTACAAGTACAGTATATGTTTAATATGAATGTTTTATTATACTGTGCAAATATGTATTTCGTATATGATGCATAGCACCGTTCAAAAGTCTAATGAACAGCTCTTCTCATGAACAGAAACATGCATTTGTGTCCGGTTTCTGTGACATTCCTTGTTCTTGAGGCATAATTGGCCAGTTGAATTTGTTATAGTGGAGTCTTGTGGTTTCCAGGATTATAACGTTGTTACATGATTTGAAGTTGAGAAGTTAACACATAAATAATACAAAGCCAGCGTTTTTTTTTTCTGTTGTGATACGCCAGTGTTTTTCCACACTAAACCTCACAGTTTTACTGTTTGAAAATGTGCATGACAATGTGAATTCTGAGTATTTATGTGAATGACTTCATGAAGCATGTAGAGAAATGCTAAAAATACAACGTAACATTTACGGCCTGCGAAACAATACGATTTCTGCAGCCAATTTGACCACTTGTGGTAAACTATGAATTATTGAAACAACATTTTTTACTCACCCAGATAATATAAGTTGTTGTAACTTAACACTATACTAAAGTATTTATATTATTTACATGGAATATTTTAATATATCTGTAACACAAGAATACAGGCAGAGGTCTGCTGCCCACCCAAAACATTATTTTATGAGATTAATAAGAAGAGCATGTGTAGGCCCATGTGTCGTGGCATAAATTAATTGAAAAAATTACTATTTAAATAAAACATGGTCTGAATAAACATGAGATTGAACCTGAAGCATTATGTTCAGTATTAATACAATTGCATTTCCCTGAATAAAATAAAACTGTTTTAAAGTTCCTGGATGACTAAGATCATTATTGGGACCTTTTCTCTTTATTCAATTAATACTTATTTAAATGGTTACATGTTTTTTTGTTTCTAGTTTTAAGTCGGTTACCAAAGGTATAAATATCAGCTATTATCCAAATAGTAAATCTGAGAATTTAAGTCTTTTTCGATTAGGGTTGATGGCTGTAAGTTGTTTTTTCTTGCAATGCATAATATTTCTTTGAGAAAAGTTATAAAAAGAAAAGGAAGACTACTGAAAATTAGATACAAAAAATTAATAAATAAACTTGAGTAAACATTTGGTAAAATGTTCTACATATGCCAGGCTATAAATTATTAGCAATACATATATTATATTAGTTAATATATTTAATTCTATTTGAACTTAAAAAAAAAACTAAGAGTTGGATACCTGGAATACGCTATCTCTATAGTTCTGAAGCTTAATTTAATTGATTGATTATTTGAGTTATTTATTTTATTCATCTTCAGCTGTTTTTGCATGAGTATGATAACATATCAGTGATAAAGTATCCATGCTGGATTAAATTTAAAAAAAGGCATTTAACAAAAAATGGAAGAGATTTCAATCATCCAGGAAAGTCGCTTCGCACGTTTTTAGATCGCCTGTTGTTTTCGCAGTGAACGGTAGGTGGCGGTATGTTTGTGTGGCTCGTTCCATTCTCTGGTATCTCAAAGAAGAAGAACAAAGAAATCCTGTAAACACTCGTGGCTATACGTACAGGTCTGCAAGTCGCTCCAAATAACTGTTCATTTTAGCTTTGCACAGAAAGGTTAGTATGTATGTCATGTAGCATGACTCCACGAACGCACTGAACATTTATGACACTGAAAGAAATAAGAAAAGAGAAGAGTTTGTTTCCATGAATACAATGTTTGACCTAAAGTGCGAAAGCTCCTCAGGTGAAGAGGAAGAGACGGAGGGAGGAGAGTCCAGTTTAACAGCACAGATATCCAGATGTGCGAATCTATCATCAGCTGATTTAGACGAGTTAGAGCACAACCGGAACGAATCTAGTACTGTAAAGCAGACAGTATGGGCTGTAAACTGTTTTAAAGCCTGGTTGCGCGAAAAGCAGCTGACGATCGACTTTAAAACCGTCGAGAAGTCGGAGCTGAACCCGGTGCTGCGCGAGTTTTATGGCTCTATCAGGACGAGCAAAGGGGAGCTGTACGGCATCAGCAGCTACGTCGGGCTTCGAGCAGGATTGAATCGGTTTATCAATGAACCTCCCCTCAACCGTGTGTGGAATCTGATGCAGGACACCGAGTTCAGGGCCGCAAATAATGTTTTCAAAGGCGTCGTTAAGCAGATCCGACGCTCCGGTAGAGATATAACAGCACATTACCCCCCGATTTCACCTGAGGACCAGCACCTACTCAAGCATTCTCCTGCGCTGGACCCCGGCAACCCGAAAGGCTTATTAAATAAGGTCTGGTACGACATCCAGTTACATTTTGGACTCAGGGGTAAGGAGGGCAACCGACACCTGCAGCCAGACGCGCTTGCTCTGAACCGAGACCAGAACGGATTCAAATACTTCACGATGACATTACACGAGGACACGAAACACATACAGGAAAAGGACAAGAAAAACCGCAGGGCTATGTACGAAGAGCAGGGCAATCCGCTGTGTCCAGTCGCGTCTCTGGAGAAATATCTGAGCAAGATTCCCGCTGACGCCAAAGCGCTGTATCTGCAGCCTAAAAGGATGTATGTGATCACCGATGAGATGTGGTACACTCCACTTCCGCTGGGAGTCAATTATCTGTCCCAAATGCTGCCCAAAATATGCAAAGAGGCCGGCACGAGAACGATATACACTAACCACAGTCTGAGGCTCACTGCGATTCAAAGACTGACTGAATCGAGAGAGATCATGGCGGTGTGTGTGAGGTATGTTAGCCTGGGGGGAAAAACATCAGTGTGTCTTCTCCAGGCACTTCTTTCCATAAAAAGTTAGTTTCACAGAGTGCACTGAGGCTGGAACTCCTCACTCTGCCTGTCTGATGTTTCTAGGCACTGGAATCTTTTCCCGTTTATATCACCTTCTTGAAGTTTGGTCTTATTTGAAGCTGACGTTAGTTTTTTTTTTACTTGAAGGACAAAGATAATCAAATTAAATGACCTGATCTTGGTGTCTGAAAACGTAAATTATTTGACATTAAAAAAACTGTCATCATTCAGTCATCTTGTTCCTTTTGTTACAAAAAAATACTATATTTTAAAACTCTTCTTTAAAAAATATTGTTTTGGACCCCATTGGCTTTCATTGTATGGGCAGCATATTTATAAATGTGGAGTCATTTTATTTTTGGACAAGTGATTATTTTATCTTTAATATTTTACATTTTGAGTGTATTTACTGGTACTAATTAACATTCATATGTATTACCTAAATTGTGGACTGGTTTATTGGCTATAATCATGGAGTAATTATATGTTTGTGAAATTAATATACCATACTATAAATTTTATCTTTAATATTTTGCATTTTGAGTCTTTCATGGTACTAAATAACATTCATATTTATCTAAATTATGGACTTTTATGTAAAAAAAAAGAAAGAAAAGAAAAAAAGCAGTATTTAAGTTAAAAATGTAGCAATAGAATTTAAAATCCATTGAATTAAGGCAGATTTGTTCCATAGTGTGGAGAAAAAAAAAGAAAGAAAATGGTCTGTAATACAGTGGTGTAGCTATTCGATGCCTGTGTATTCCTTATTTACTGAGCAGGATTTTCTGGCACATGGCAACTGCTATAAAAGTAACTGAGATTCATACCATTTTTCATAAAGTAGAAACTTTTTTTTCTCCCAGTCTAAAGTGACTGAACAACACCACAGGGTCACAAGCAATAAGAAATGAACAATTAAGCTGGTGTGCTAGATTGAGTATATAATCGAGTATATTGTAAAAACTAGTTAAGCACTCTTTATTAGCAGTGGATGTACCAAATAGAAGTAGTTTAGTCTTTTGTTTTTTATTTAGAATGGAACTATAGTGCTCATAACTCCAAGCAAAATCACAGAACTTATTTCCATTCACAGGCCTGTACTCTGATCTAATGCAGCGAACACAGAAAGGTGGAGGTATACATACAAGTGGAGTGGTGCAGACAGTAAAACTTTCCAGTGCTGTAATACCAGATATATGCACTCTTGGAAGCAGTAATTAAACAAGTCCTGTTTAAATGTCATTAAGATAATAAATATAAGTGCAATTATGACAGTGTTCTCTTGCAGTGTTCCAGTTGAGATTAACACTCAGTGGCAGCCGCAACAGCAGCAGCCAGAATCTACCCCATACTCCCCCAGCAGTGAACTGGACTCCAGCTCTGCCAGACAGGAGAGTCCTGTGAGCAGCCACAGCTGGGTGAAACAGGAACCGGAGCCTGAAGCCATCCAGTGGGAAAATATGAACTCCGAGGCTGCCACTGAGGCTGAGAGGGACACAAATCTGAACAGTGCTGTCACTAGTACGTTTTTTAAAAATATATATATTTTCATTTCCTGAGAATCAGTGAGCTCATTGGGATCTCCGTATTTTACAGAGATATAAAATTCTTTTTCTTAGCAGCCGTACCTTCGATGGAGGGTTTACCCAGCAGTGTTATGCTGACCATCACCAAACTTCAGTGCCTGCTGGAGAGCAAACAGGAGAGGATTGAAGCTCTTGAGAGGCAGGTGCAGGACCTGCAAGAGGATCGCAGGTTCCTCCGCTCGCAGATCGAGAACCTCACCGGCGCGCGCTTGGTTTCAGTGCCTGAAGGTGTGGTGGAAATATTTGTATTGAATGCGAATTATTAAATCTGTGTTATTATGAATTTTAGAATTACCTTTTGCAGTAAAGGTACCTTTATTTATCTATTAAAATTTTTTTTGTGTAATGTTTCATTATGAAAACAAAATTAAATTGCAGTGTTTGTATTTAATCTAGGGTTTGAAGTCACTTTTGCGTTTAAAGAAAGTTGCACAAATGTAGTCAGAATTTTGCAGAAAATAATGAAATAAAAAAACAAAAAGATTCTCAGTTAATTTAAAATCTGAGAATGTTGTTTTTTTTTTTAAGAATAGTAGTGCTAGTTGGGATTTTTTTATTGCATGTTTTAAAGTGTTGTGAGCTGAAATGATAATGAATAATGAATTTTGCGGTTAATACTCTATTTCCTGTTAAAATGGTTCTTGCTCATGTGCTCTTGTTTACTGTTGTTCTCTGTTGCTGCAGCGAGCACATCAGTGTTCTCTCAGTCCAGGTCACGGAGAAGGCGACGTAAAAGCTCGTCCAGCTCATATGTCGAAGATGAGAGCATCACTGATGAATCTTCATCTGAGTCCAGCAGCGTCAGAAAAAAAAGACATCATAAGAAGAAAGGAAAGAGAGGTACGTGACACATAGCACTTTAAAGTCAGCAGTTTTGTACCTGGATTGTTCTTAAATTTGCCTTCCTTGTTCAAGGTCCCTTGTAAAAAATAATGCATTTGTATTGTGTTGTGAAATTTAAGTTAATATGTGAAGTATATAAATTGCAATTATTTGAATTTTTATATATATATATATATATATATATATAAATTCAAATAATTGCAATTTATTTGCAGATAGATGGATGGAATGTTTTTTTTTGTTTTTGTTTGTGTTTTTTTTTTGTTTTTGTTTTTTTTCTGTCTGTAATTGAGATCCTGAAAAGCCGCTTCAAGATGACTTGGCTTTAAAGGACTTTGTCCAGGTTGAAGACTTCGGTTTTAGAAAGCATGCTCATTAAAAGTTAGAATCACTTGCAGCACCTTTAATTGTTAAATGACTTGGTAGTCAGGCATTTGTAAACATGTAAAACAGACGAAACGAAGAATAATAACAAATACATCGAAGATCAAAACCACAAGCTGTGTTATTGAACTCTTTGCCCATCACAATTCAGCTCCAGCCTTGATCCAACTCACCAGCCTGACCTCTGGACTGGTCTTGTTGAGGGGTATTTAACTCAAGTTGAAGCTAAACTCTATAGGACAGAGGAACTTGAGGACCAGATATGAACAACACTGACAAACAAACACATACAAACAACACCTCAAACATACAAGACCAATCTGCGCTTTATGAGTGGACTGAATGCTCTGTTCCAGCCACTGCATGCGACAATATGTGAAACTTAAGATTGAAATAAAGTGATCTGTGCATTTATTACACGAAGCACTTAAAACTTCATAAAAGTTGCACAGACTGAACACATTAATATAAAACTAGTGAGAGTAAAGAGATGCATTATATGCATCACAACATTTCAAATGTCACTCACTATTTTATTTCCTTCCAGCACCATTTTCACTCAACAATGGCATCAGAGCGACCCCTAGTGTTCAGTGATGGAGAATGCTCGCTTCTATAGCAGTCCTAGGCCAGCTCTCCAGAAGCTCTCATCCGCTCCATCCTTTATGCAAGGGCTTCACCAGCAAAACAAGAGCTGTTCAGTTGTTATACCAATTGGTAAGTTGCCACGGAAGACTGTTAGGGTTTTACCAATGGTTTTCAGAATAGCAGTTTTCAAATATTGTAATAATGTAAGTTTACATTTGACAAATTGTAATGACCAACTTATGTTTTTTTAAGCAACAAGACGATCACATTCATATATAATCATTGATGATTATATAGGTTGTTGCATTATAAACTGAACTGCTCTGCTGTACAGAGACACACTGCTGGGCGCAGCTGACTGTTTCCTCGCAAGGCCTGGTCAGACCCACCAGACGAACAGATTTGTTAGCAACCTGGTGCAGCTCTGTGATGAGGGCCCATGTTGGGGATGTTTTCAGGGAGGGTTAAACCAGGAGCGCTGTCCCAGGCCATGATAGAGGGCCCAAATTATGTCCTTTGTGATATAGGCTACTCTACTCCTGGGCATTTGGACGCTTGTAAAAAAAACTGTCCCGGGCGCTGTGAACTTCAGTGATGCACTTTGGCAGAAAGCCCTGTTCATGCTCTTCTTCTTGATGAAGGCTGCCAAGACCTAGTCACAATGCGGAGCACATCCTGTTGGGAAGAGATTGAAATGCCACTCAAAAATCTATTTCAAATGTGGCCTTTATATATAAATCTTCCGTAAATTACATCCTTAATTGTAATGAATGTGCATTTTTAGTGCATTTCAAATCATAAAAGTATACTTTTTAAACACTTTATAAAGTGACCTACAATTTTTAATAGAAATTACATTGAAGTATGTTTTAGCTTACTGTAAATGAGTTTCAGTGCATTCTCTGCAATTGAACCATATTTCAAGACAGCAGTAACTATCAAATTACATATAGTATAAAGATGTACCTAAAGGGTTAGTTCACCCAAATGTAAATGTAGTTATTACTTACCTACATGTCGTTCCAAACTGGTAAGACCTTTGTACTTCTTTGGAACACAAATTAAGTTATTTTTGATGTCCAAGAGCTTTCTGGCCGTCTATACACATCAAGAAAACTATATGTGCCTTGACTGTATTAGTTCTCTTGCTGTCTATGAAGGGACAGAAATTTCTTTTGGTTTAATCAAAAACATCTTAATCTGTGTTCCAAGGATGAACTTACAGGTTTGGAAGTAATTAATGATAAAATGTTTACTTTTGTGTGAACTAGTCCTTTAAGTTGGTCAATAAAAAAAAAAAAAAAAAAAAAAAAATATATATATATATATATATATAAATTCAAACAAAAGGGATAATTTTCAAAAAATGCTAAAAAAAAATAAATAAATAAAAAGCTGAAATCAAACAAAAAAAAGGAAGACTTGTTCACTGTAGATTAACCTCTGGTTAAGCCCATGATTCTGATGAGTCAGACTAGTTATAAAAAAAAAAAGGGTTTTGACAGCAAAAGATTTATACTTTTCAGCTAAATCAACCCACGGACAGCAAACCGCTTAGTTATTTCTACATCAGATTAAGTCAGCAGTATTTTAACATGAAAAAAAGACACTTCAGCTTTAAATGTAAGTTGTAAGAAGAATAAACATGAGCTAACCTGGAGAGGTTATTTATCTCCACTTGAAATCGGAACCCACTTTCCTCATGTCAAGCACTGACAGGACGAAGCACTCTGTCATGCACAGTCACACAGTGAAAATAAGAAAAGTTACTCTACAAAACACCTTTAATCGGAGAGAAGAATTGGCTCTGAGATTACGAAACGCTTCATAGTTGCTTGACAGAGACAAACGAGTACCGTGGCCCAGAATGCATTGCTGTGGTGAATGCATTGCTTCAAAAAGACACTAATGGTGGTGAGAGGAGGTGAACGACAAATCGAGGGTTTTATTTTACTGTACGTAATGCTACAGTGATGCTTCTGTCTGCTGGCATAAACCACAAGAGCGCAAGTACAGTGAAAATACTCCAAAAACTGCACCTTCTTTAGCCACGCATAACTGTTGCAAACTACTTCAGAACACAAACTGCTCCAACAGCAGAATGATTTTGGCTTTACAAATACTCATAGTTAATGTTATAGTTTAATGGCAATTTAATTACCCTCTTGCTGCATAAACAATGTACATGCCCCTGAAAATTGTTCTGTGACAGAGATTAACCTCGCTGTCAGAATTCCCTCCAGGAACAAACCCCTATAAATCTCAACAGGAGCTGCTTCAGCATGCCTTCCAGTGCCATGTCAAGTGACGATTAATCACTCGTGTGACAAATAAGAAAAACAAAAGTAGCTCTTGGTGGAAACCGGTTGGCAGATGAGCATGTTCAGAAAGTGAATAAGGCTCTCAAACCTCAAACTAGACTATTTGAAGTTACATGTTGACAAGATGAAACACTTCTACATCTTTGCATTTAAAAAAAAGAGTTCCTGTGTTTGTGTGATATTAAAGAGTTAGTTCACCCAAAACTTCTGTCATTAATTACTCACCCTCATGTCGTTCCAAACCCATAAGAACTTCATCTTCTGAACACAAATTAAGATATTTTTGATGAAGTCAGGGAGTCATCTGATCCTCCATAGACAGCAATACAACTGAAGTGATCCCAGATCCAGAAACGTAGTAAAAACACCAGTAAAGGTCCATGCAACATGGCTCAGCTTCAGTTTTGCAAAGATAGGAGAATACTTTTATAAAATAATTTAATTCTACCATTTTTCTCCCCCCTGAGTTACGTCTCCACCATTTTAAACAGTATTACAATGCACTGCATACGCAAGCTTATTTGGGAACTTGACGTAATAAGTCTTGTTTACATCCAGGTGAAAGCACGCACATGAATATAATCAGTGATTGTTTATGCCTAGAAAAACAGCGTACGCATGCGTTGCGATAGACATAAGTCATAAATTCTGACATTACTTACCCTCATGTCGTTCCAAACCTTTGTTCATCTTCAGAACACAAATCAGAACATAACATATCAGAAAGCCCCGGAGGAGTGAAATTTTATTTTCCTTTATTTTTCCAAACACCAAACCATGGGCCTGAGCGTGTCACAATACGAGACCCACAGATTGACCTGAGCCGAAGCCAACCACATCTGGTCAAGTGTTTTGAGCCGGCAACATTTTTCGTGCCAGTTGAACTACTGGTGGAGCACGAGGGAATGGCAAACTGATTGGAATAATAAGTGTTTTCTGCAAGTGTTATTTCCCTGCACCAAGTCCGTTTGCGCCAGGCCTGAATCTCCTGTGTTTCCACTGGTTTGAACCAGTACCAAGTCTGTGTCACTGCTGAAGCTCCTGACTCCATTGGACTCCTTCAATCCTAGGACTCCACCTCATCCCTCCGTTCCTTCACTCTGGTTCCACCATGGTTCTAACTCCCTCTGCCCGGCCTGACAAGCCACATCTACCACAGTCCTGTTCATTTAGTTGACTGGTTTGATTCATTGCATCTAAAAGCCCCATTTATTTTTCTGTTCATGGTCAGTTCTCATTACGTGTAACTTGGTGGTTCTGTTCCTATTTTCCAATTGTGGAATTTATGTATAAGTGTATACATAAGTGTATTATGTATATGTATAAAACTTAATTGGTGCATTTAGATCCTAACCTCAACTTTATCTGCAACCACTGTGTGACACATAATGAATGGATGAAAAATCATGAATTAAAATACAAATTACAAATCAGTTGCTTAAATGGTTAAATAAATAAATGATTCTCCATTACAAAATAATGATAAAAAGGTTGCAAAAGAATGTAAACTGCACATTAAGCAAAACAGAAAAATTATGTCCAAGCAAATGATGTAAATCTCACTAAGAATTATGCATTTTATATTCATTTTATATTTAGTCAACCACAAAGCATGAAGAAGAACTATTGCTGTAGGCCAGCACTTACTCTATATACTCTGAGATTAAAGCATGAAGATTTGGGAACCCCAGGTTTTTCTACAAACCCGATTTCCTGTGCTGTCTCCCCCACAGGCGAGAGCGAGTGTTTGGGCTCTGGGGCAACGCAGTGCACTTCATCATTCTTATGAGCGGCTCTCAGACAGCAGCGCTGCAGCCCAGTGTACTATCAGCCTTTAATCCATCATCTTTTATGGAGAATAATGGCTGTGCGTTTACACCAGCAGAAGGGAGGATGGGTAGAGAGCCGGGGCAGGCAGGATCTGGGCCTGCAAACATCACCCGAACACAGCGCTCATTTTAACATGACTGGGATTTCAGAGCTATAATAAGATGAGAAATCATGTTATCTTTACATTTCCAATACTTCATCAGTAACTGCACATGCTCAATTCAGATTGCTTGAGTTGGACATGTACACAAAAAAAATACCTTATTGTAATTTACAGTTCAAAGAATGAGAAGCTGCAATTTGAATAAAAAGAAAAGCTGTTATAACAGGAATTGTAGGAATGTGTAGGGCAGACTGGGGATAGTTGTCACACTGTTTAACCCAGTAAATGTCTGAGAGTAGATTTCAGTCCTGACCAAAAACAAACACCCCAAACAATCATATTTAGACTTCTTATTTTATTAGAACCAAATCAGTTTAATGAGCACCTGATGCAGCTGCCCCTTAAATTAATCAATCTCTCATACTGTATTTCTAACAATGTCCTTGCTAACCTCAGCCTCTTTCAAGACAGAGTCCTTCAAAAGGTGAAACAGAACAGAAGTCTCAGACAAAAGCCCATTATGAGACACAATGATACATCGTAGGAAACTTTACAAGAAATACCCCTCCTGAAAACACCATTAGAACATGTTTGAATAATAGATGGAAGGTAATACAAATACCTTCTGTAACCATATCTGGATTTGAGCAAGACTCAGCCAAAACATGAAAATGCATATACAGTATATAAATCACATTTATCAGATTTCCATCTGATTTAATTCATGCACAACTCACTGCCACAGTGCTAGGATGTTGTAGGCTCTGGTTGCTAAGTTGACTCCAAACCTTTGAATACAAATGAATTGGGGTTTCCACAAAAATATTAAGCAGATGAACTGTTTTCAGCATTGTCAATAATAAGAAATCTGCATATTAGAATGATTTCTGAGGGATCCTAAGTTTTTGCCACTGGTCCCTGGTCTCATGGCATAAATGTACCTGGGTGCACTTTTTAGTGAGGCATGAAACACGTACTAACAAGTACATACTGTATCATGGCAGTTTCCAAAAGAAATGAACACTAGAAGCAGTAAAACTTTTTTAAAACTTAAGACTTTTTATTCCTTTTCACAGACATTTTTGAAAATTGAAGCTTTTGAATGTTCACACATATTGAGCTTCACACATATTTAGCTTTATATCTATGGGTTTTCATAGATGGTTTCAAGTTTCATAGATGTACTTGAGAGGCGAGGAGCTCCGGTTCGAATCCTCTGAAAAGTTTAACAAAACAGTTCAAATCTGTGTAAAAGGAAGTTGAAATGGCACGGTTGCATCAACAAATGTATTTTTGCATTGGGTATAGGTTATAGGTTATAGGTTAAGGACATATTTCCAACCTGATAGAGCATTAACTTTTAGCAACAGTCTATGGACATTTCAATTCTGAACCGCCACAATACATACATATATATATATATATATATAAATGCAATAAAAACGTGTCAGGGTTCACATATTGAACCAGTGTTTTAGCGCCACTCAGTACATTTCACTTTCAAACTGCTGTGTAACGTGCAGTAAAGCACATAAAAACGGTGTTGCACAAAAAGTGCCCAGGGGTACATATTTTTTAGACCAAGTTGGAAAATTCAGTTTTGCATTACAAAAATAAACATTAAAAATACATTAATTACATTAAAATAGCTTTTTGATCAAATAAATGCATCTTGATCACTCATGCTGAACATAAGAGCCTTTCATAGTTATTTAAACTATATATTACGAACCCCAAACTTAGGAAAGGAAGTATATATTTGTTTCTATACTTTAAATATAAATTATTATACTTATATTCACCCTTAAGAAACCAAACGTTAACTCCCTACCATGTATTATGCTAGTAAATGAGTCTGAATATTTACTAAGAGAGTCAGAATGCCATCTGTTGAGTTCATCCAGTGGATATTCCTCCATAACCCTGTCACTAATCAAAGAAATACGGTCCCTCCGCCCCCCTCCTCCAGCCTCCTTATGGTGCTTTCCGCGTCTTTAAAGTTCTGTGCATCGATTAGTAACTTTGACGCCTCCATGCTGGCGAGAGGCCAGAAATGATAAGCGCTCATGGGGGACGTGAGAGCTAAGTGCTAAATCAATGTTTGTACGTCTCCGATGCGGATAGCGTTACTGAAAGGGCCCAGTGGCCAAAAGTAGTGATGATGTTTCCCCGGGGTCGTCTTTAAGAGTCACACTTATCGGGTCATTTTTTGGTGCAATCATCCACATGATCAATCATGCCCTTCTTGGGGAAAAAATAAAGAGTTTTTATTCCCTCTTCGTACACTTAAGCACTTTCATTCAGCCAAAAATTAAAACTTTCTCAATTTATTCTCCCTGAGGGCATTGGGACCCCCTTTTATTTTCTGCCTTTAAGCTAAAAAAAAAGAATCATTAAAGTAGAAAAAGTGCTGATTTCATTAAAGTAATAGTTGCTGAACATAGTATAGCTGAACATTTGCTGAAAATGTTCTAACCCTCAGACCATCCAAAATGTAGTTTGTTTTACTTCATCAAAACAGATTTAGGGAAATTTAGAATTACACCACTTGCTCACCATTGGATCATCTGCAGTGAATGGGTGCCATCAGCTGCTAAAACTCATACTGATATTATATAAGCATTATATAAGCATTATTATGCATGAAGGACTCCAGCATTAGCTGGATTGACTGACTGAGAATTGAAATGTAAAATTCCTTGATGAATTTGTTTCTTACAAACATGCATTTTTTTCCACTTCACATCAGCTGTTTGGCTCTCATTCCAACGGCACCCATTCACTGCAGAGGATCCATTGGTGTTGAATTCTGAAAACTCAAGTCTCAGATGACCTGAGGGTCAGTAAATAATCATCAAATTTTCATTTTGGGTGAACTATTGATTTAAAAACCTTAAACATTTAATGGATCCTTTCTACAGTCCAAAAAGTCCTAAAAATGGTTCTTCTATGGTATCACTTTTGAATCCTTTATTTTAAGAGCACATAAAGGTTTCTGCAGATATCTCTGCTCACTGGTTTAGAGGTTCACATGGAGATGTCTTATTTAGAATCGCATGTGTCATGTGTGCTCTGATAGCATGCTTATCTAATTTAACCGGCTAAACCGCGTCAAGCATCACTTTCCTTTGATTTAAATAAGTCATTAATAACAGGAGACAAGCTACAGATTGACGGTTTCTCAGACAGATGAAATGAAGCAAGTTGAAAGGCAGATGAACCAGAATGGGCGCACACTGTGATCTGTTTGATCTGATAAGATCTCTTTCTGGTCTTCTGAAAGTATGAACCTCCATGTCTAAGCACTAGCTATTATCTCATGTGTCAATGGCTGCTAAAGTACAGGCTAGTGAGAAAGGCACTTAAAACTAAACGGAGAGGTCTGTGATGTTTCTGTGTGAGTGTTTCTTTAACTATGGACACGTTTGGACTTGAGGACTATAAAAATAAACAAATTATCTTAAAATACACTCTAATTCGATTATCACATCAATTAGAGTGAAAATAAAATGGTATAAACTACATCAATTCCACCACATCTTATTATGAATTGATTAATAGCATTCTGTGGTAAAAAAAAAAAGAAATACTAAAATGGTAGATATAGTCGTTTTGATAATTTCAAAGCTAGCATTTTGTATATCTAAAAACACATTTTGCATAATTTGTCAGAATTACAGATTGATTGCATGATGTCTTTACATCATGTCTCATATTTCATCTCAAGCTCTTTACTGACACGGTTGTCTTCTTGGTAAACACTAACTTTTGATCTAACTTTATTTAGTGGCATCATTATTGTGCGCGATGGCAACTGAGAGATAGAAATCATTTGTGTTGATATAAATCTGTGATACAAAACTGATTTGTGTTGATATAAAACTGATATAAATCATTTTCACACAATACATATTTAAAAGTTTGTTTATTTCACTATTTGTTTTGATTAGTTTAAATACGTAATCATATTTTTTATGATGGATTTTTATATCGATAATTTTAACAGCTGGGAGCAAAGTAAAATAAATGTACATGAAAGGCATTTTTAAATGTAAATATACTGAAGGCATGGTAGTTTTAAAGACAGAGAAATTTATCTAGCAAAACAAGTAACATATCTATTACTTTTCAATACAAAACAAGCCCTTGCCCAAAGTTAAAGAAAAATTATTACAATTCCCTTTGCGACATTTGGTGACAACATTTCCTGCAGGTTCAGGTCCTCCAACCTTCATTAATAAATAAATAAACAAACAAATAAATAAAATTATTACTGCAAGAATCAAATCAAATCAAATCACTTTTATTTATATAGCGCTTTTAACAATACAGATTGTAGCAAAGCACTGAACATTACCAAATAGAAGAACAGAGTAATGGTAATGTATGATGACGA
>JAUMHP010000082.1:3796605-3806755 GCA_032361065.1 Enteromius trimaculatus | reverse complement strand
TTCGTCACTTTTTGAGGTCCCCCTGAAACATTTCCGTTGTGGTTCGTGTGTTTGCAGCGCCTGTGTTGTCAAATTGAAGAAGATGTTTTTTAAGTTGCAGCCGTTTTTTTCTGTTTGCATGTGTTATTTTTAATTTGCACTGCGTTGAGCTCTCTCGGCCACCGTAGTATTTACTTGTCAGTCATTAGGACAGTCACAAGCCACCTTGTTTTCATTCAAAATATCTTAAATTCTGTTCCAAAGACAAGCAAAGCTTTTACGGGTTTGGAACAACATGGGGATAAGTGATTAATGACAAAATTTAAGCCATATGTATTCAACCCTGTTCCTGGGGACCCACTGTCCTACAGAGTTTAACTACAACCCTAATCAAATACACCTGACGCAGCCAATCAAGTTCTTCAAGATCGCTTAAAAATACACAGGCAGGTGTGCTGAAGCAGGTTGGAAATAAACTTTCCTGGACAGTGGGTCCTCAGGAACAGGGTTCAAGACCTCTGCTTTAAGCCATTGGTTTCAAACTCAATTCCTGGAGAGCCACAGCTCTGCACAGTTTAGTTCCAACCCTAATCAAAAACACCTGATCCAGCTAATCAAGGTCTTCAAGATTAGCAGGGTGCTTCTCAATTCTTATTTGTACGTCCTTGTTTCCTTTCCTCACGTCTTAGCTCCACCCCCTTAGGATAGGAGGGAAGGATGCAAGGAAAAGACAAGAGGTCGGAGGAACTGAATCAAGTAAAATAATATATATATCCTCACTCCCTTTGGTGTCACTTCAAAGCGGCATCAATTAACGATGATGTCACACCGCTGAATTTAACTTGCATAATCTGTGCTGAAAAGTACACATTATACATCAAAATATCTACGCTAATACTCAAACTTATATGTGTTTGTACCTTATGCCATGGTTAGCACTTAGTGCAGATGTGAAGGGGGAGGAGAAATTTACGTACGCCACATTGATAAAACACTTCCGTATAAGAAACACCTGGAGGAGTGAGGAAACGAGGAGGGATATTGAGAAGCACCCCTAGAAACATCAAAGCAGGTGCTGATTTGGAGCTGGTTGGAGCTAATGTTCCTTCACTTTTATATTTTGCTATACACTTCAAACAAAGAGGAAAAACACCTTCATTTGAAAGATGAGCTGTTTTATAACAAAAGATACAAAGCAGAAAATTATTGCGATTGCTGGGTGTCTGGCATGTTACAAATAATGAATATGTATATATAATGCAGCGATCTGATTATTAAAGAGCTTGAACAACACATTACTATAAGACAATATAAAACTGAAGCTGAGACTTTGTTTAAAAAGTAGCCTACTAAGGGGAATCTTTTTGCTATTGTGTGGCACACTATAACGAATCAAATGGAATACATGAAATATTATTTTCAAGCATCTGTCCCCGTGAATATTACACTCGATACCATTTCTGCAAATAATCCCACATAAATGCCTTTGGTGTATTAAAGAGGAGTTAAGTGATAGAGCTAGCGGCTAGAGTGTAAGCTGATGTTAAAAGTTGTTCTTGTTCAGTCTTTTAATAAATATCATATTCTTGATATTAAGTGGTTTCCACGAGTTCTTAGATCCCATACCAGTAACATGAAGCATAAGCATTTCAGTAACATAAATTCATTTAATCAAATTCAATCTAGTTTTATGTATTTTATTTTTTTTTCTTACTAAACGCTGCCGTAATAATTCTCCAAAACCCTCTGATAAAAGCTCTTGCTCTGCTTAAGAAAAAAAAAAGAGCTTGCTCTTTTGCCATTTCGTCAGCCAATCAAAGGGATTGTGATCAGTGTTTCTACTATCAATACATGTCGCCTTTTAAACCAACACACGAGCGCACAATAATCCTAGACAACTCAATCCAGCTATACTAATCATCAACAACTGGTGCGTTCAGAGAACCGAATTAGAGAGCTCATATTTCATGCAAACAGGATTTAGGCTGCGCTCCTGGCGGGTTATGATTGGTTGAAATGGCAGGGTCACATCTGATTGGTTAAAGAGCATGACTGACACGGACTGACTCGCGTGGGAAAAGAAAAGTATCTTGCAAGAAATGCATGAAATCTTATGCACAAACACAATTTTTCTCTCCACCACTGTTATATATGGAATAACAAGAATATTTTATTTAAGAAAAAATCTTTATTTTACAAAACTGGTTGAGCAATGGCCTACTTCGTAATGAAAATGGTATGCTCTTTAGATATTCAGACTTTTTGTTGACCTATAACATTCCAGTGACACCAAAGGAGTTTGCTAACATTATGGATGCTATTCAATCTGGCCTATGTTTGCTCTTCAAAGATAATTGTTACATTCACACCTGGCTCCACCGTCTCACTCAGTCACCTACGCTCGGATTTCAATCACCTGTCACCACCACCTGATCTTGATCTCAGCTCCAATCAAGCACACCATAAAGACCACACTCACCAGCACACTCACTGTCTGAGCTCGTTCTAGAAAAGTGGACTTCTTGCTATCTCTAAGAATACTATTGGACTAACTTTGTTGTGGTCATCTGTGTGTCAGCGTCTCCAGTCTGTGCTTCGTCATCTCCATCTCCACTCCACCTATAAAGGATTCTACAGTCACCATCCAGTATATCTCCAGGCACGATCCAAAGACTCTGCTACTCACCGATTCATTCTCTTCACATCCTGTTCTACATTAATTGTTAAATAAAAACTGTTTTTGTTGTACTCACCATCTGTGTCTGTCCGCTTCGTAACAGAAGCTCAGACCAATACCGAAAAGCAGGATGTACTGGGCCAAGCAGATTCTTCGACGCCTCGCACAAGGGCTTCCTCAATTTCCCGGACCGTGCGAAAAATGGCCGAACTACATGCTACCAGATTGCTGAGGTAAAACCGCAATACAATTGGGTTGCCAGATTTGGGCAAATCCTCCGCTGACTTCCTTTGGCCAGAGTCAAGCTTGTGAAGAAGATCCTGGATATCTCCTCCGGTTCCTCGCAGATTCCACTCCGATAAGGAGAGATAAGGTCCGATAGAGATAAGGTCGTGGAGAGGGTGGGCGGGCTGAGAGTGTGGAGCTGGACCCCGCTTGATCTGCCACTGCCGGCTCCCGATCCGCCACGGCCTCCCAAGGCTCCCAATCCGCCACGGCTTCCTGATCCGCCACAGCCTCCAGTCAAGCCTGATCTGCCCTGGAGACTGTCTTTGGAGATGCTCCCTCATCCAGTCTTCAGGGCGCCCACCCTCCCTGCCCGGCGTCTTCTATTGATGTTATTGCAGCCTTCAAGAGGTGGCCTGGAGGGGAGGGTAATGTTACACCTTGCTCCACCGTCTCACTCAGTCACCTACGCTCAATTGGATTTCAATCACCTGTCACCACCACCTGATCCTGATCTCAGCTCCAATCAAGCACTCCATAAAGACCACACTCACCAGCACACTCACTGTCTGTGCTTGTTCTTGAGAAGTGAACTTCTAGCTATCTCTGAGATTACTATTGGACTAACCTGTATTACTTACCTCTCATTGTTCTCCTAGATCCTATGTGTGCTCCTTCTCCTCAGGATAGAAATGCTGACCATATAGACTGTGTAAGTCACATACTCGTCTGATTTTTTTTTTTTTATTGTACGGGAACATAACAGACATCATAATACTTGATCACATGCTAAACATTACATCTGCAGCACACATGTAATGATCGAATAAAAATGTTCTCATCACTGGCGTTAGCACATGTACACAGCTCATGTAGCCATAGCCTAACAACAAGGTCTACACTTCACCATAATAGTAACAATAGCAACATAAACTCTTTTAAATGTCAAATATAAGTGAACAACAAACTATAAAAGGTATTTCCTTTTACTGAAAACACATGAAACATTTAATTTCAGCATTTATTCTTCTGATCTATCACTGATCAAATCCACTGTTCAGTTTCAGTCAGTGCAACAGAAATTATTTGTGCAGGCCCAACACAAATGGTTTAAGTTAACCTATTTTTTTTACAAATGTGATTTCATTTAACATAGTAAAATTCAGTGCAAATGACAACTGTGTAAAAAACTAAAGATTTGTGTTGGTTTAACTTATTTTATTCAAGTAAACTGAGCAAACACACACTGTGTACACACACTCCCAACACACATTTCAGTCCAAACAGCTTAAAAAAGTGCATGTGGCACCGGATGAGCCTTTTAAGACTACATATCTGACTTTACAGTGATGTAGGGACGTACAGGGACAGTCAGCTTTGATCCCAGAGTTTAATTCCACACACCCTGTTATTTTAGGGGACAGTTATAAAAGTATAGCATGTTTAACCTTATTAATTCACTGTTTTCTTTCAGGCATTTATGCAAATGCCATGCATTTGTGGATAATACAGGTCTGATTAAATCATTAAAGAAATGAACCATTTCCTGTAGAGATTGAAGTTCACTTCATATGTAGATGAAATGTAGAATTAAATTTGTACATCAAAGAAGTCTATAAATATAGATTCAATCAAGGCACTGCATAATGACTTCAAACAAGCCACATCAAATGCAGTAAAATTCAGCAGCCTGTGTTAACCAGCCTCAAAAATTAAGCACATAACTCATGTTGTGTTTCACAGTGTAATGTGCCTTTAGGCCAGTTTTTTGTAGGGTTAATTTTGCAGTAGCGTGCTAGGTTCTATACAACATGATAAAGCAATAAAAAATATCCATGTTTGTTGCCCTCAGTATCTACATCTAACCTTTACATTGAACATACTGGAAGTAGCAACAGATGATTTTTCTTCTGTTTAGTGACACATCTAAGTGAGACATATTATTCTAAAATAGTCCCTGCCCTATTTACTATTGTTGATTGGAGGAAGACTATAGAATACGTAGCTGTGACATACTCTGAAAACCACATTTCGAGTAAAAATATATGAATAGTATATAATGATCTGGAATAGACAATTCAATAAAGCTAAAAAAACATGTTTACTTACAGTGCCTTGGGAAAGTATTTATACCTCTTCAAGTTTTCACATTTTGTTATGTTGCTGCCTTATGACTTATGTTACTTTTTTCCACATCAATCTACACTCCATACACCATAACTGTACAGTAAAAAACAGGTTTGTAAATGTAGAAATGTATTCATAAAAAGAAAAAGCTAAACTGATTCTATTGCACAAGTATACTATTATCTGGGGCAGTTGAAATTTAGCTCAGGACCATTGACATTGTTACTACACTTGAGCTGAAGTGAACTTGTGTCAAATTCAGTTGAATGGGTATGATTTGGAAAGGCATACAAATCTTAAAAAAAGTCTAGCAGCTGATAATGCATATCAGAGCAAAAACTATGCATTGAGGTCAAAAGGAACTGCCTGAAGAGTTAAGATACAGGCTTGCTCCAAGCCACACATCTGTGGAAGAGAAAAAAAAACATCTGCCTCACCGAAGGGTCACAGAAGCATGTAGTCTTTGTTAACCTTAACAGAAGAAGTTTAAAGCAACCAGGACTCTTCCTAGATCCAGCCTCCTGGCCAAACTAAGCAACTGATGCAGAAGGGATTTGGTTACTGTGGTGACCAAGAACCTGAGGGTCACTCTAGTTTACCTCCACGATCATATGTGGAGATAGAAGAAATCTACAGAAGGACAAACATCACTGCAACACTTCATCAATTTGGGGACCTCTCCTCAGTTAAGACACATGAAAACACACTTGTAATTAAAAAAAAAAAAAAAAAAAAAAACACCTAAAGGACCCCCTGACTTTGAGAAACAAGATTCTCTGGACTGATGAACCTCAGTTCTAAGCATCATGTTTAAAGGAAACAACTCATTACCTGCAGAGTACCATACCAAAAGTAAAGTTGTAAACTGGTAGCAGCCTCATGCTGTGTTTTAGGGCACTGAGGGACTCATCAGAATAAAAGCCACACTCAGTGCAGCAACATACAGAGATAGCTTTAAAGAAAACCCAGTCCAGAGCATTCAGAAACTCAGACTGGGCAGAAGGTCCAACTTCCAATAGGACAATGACCCTAAACACACAGCAAGAGTGGCTCATAGACAACTCTGTGAATGTCCTTGAGTGGCCCAGGCATAGCTTGGGATTGGACCCAATCAAATATTTCTGGAAAAACCTGAACCTGAACAGGTGAAGAGCAACTCTTGAGCAGCAGCCTCAACAGTACCATGTTAAAATCGACACTTACTGCACATGTCTACATACCTAAAACACAGTACGAACATGCATGATGTCACTGGTTCCTGTATTGGGTGTTTACATGGAAATGATAATGGTGTAATTTTCAAAAACGTGCACTTCAAACCTGTCTTCAATATGCAGGTTCAGTCCCCAAAACACTGTTGTCATGTAAATTAACAAGCAAAACACATACAAATTGATGTCATAATGTGACAAATTCCAACCCAAGTCGATTTGACAGCTGGGTTTCATAGAAGTTGTTTTTGATCTAACAGTTAAGGTCTGGGACTTACAGAATGTGTATATACAATGACCCATTGTGTGTTAAAATATCAAGGACAATTTGATTTCTCACTTACATTACAAAATTATATTTGTGCTGGGAAAACCCTATCATCTGAGAAAAGGTAAAGAGACAGAAACCTGAAGGTAATGTGATATGATGGTGGTGGTCAGAGCTACTTGTGTGAATGAGGATCTTGTGAAGTAGTACATCTGCTATCTCCAGCAGCAGCTGGGGGGAGTCATGCTCCAGTAGCCCCTCACAATGGTGAGCAGATTTAGCGGCGCTCCAGCAGGAACACATTCAGCTCACGTCCCCCAGCACGACAATGGCCTCATCATTGGCCGCATCAGTCTATTGACGCGTGCCTGCAACCCTCAGCTCCCATCAAACCTGCCAAGAGAATCTATGGCTTTTCACAAATCTTTTTCAGACACGCTGTCTCTCTCTCCCTCTTTTATAGCAGAAGTATTAATTGATCTGGAACATTTTAGATTTTTTATTTTTTTTTGGTGGATGCTTTATTTTTTTGTTTTAGCACAGCAATGAAGACTCATCAGTTGATTGGCATGCATGAATAATGAGCTTCTGCAGTGAATATGTTGATTTCACAGTATTTGTTACAACTGTGACTTTATCAGACTATTCTTTCAGAGCCTTCAAAAACGTGTCCCTAAAAGCGTATCTTCTCTAGCACTGAGTTTCTGAAGAGACCTCAAATTGAGCTCTCAAACGTCTCAAATTGTGCAGTCTTTCTCAGTCACATTCTCAATGAGCTATGGATCCAAAATTAATTTTAAACCCCTAGACCCTTACTGTGTGTGTGTGTGTGTTTTTGGAGAAACATTGTGGAATGAAGCTGAAGCTTGTTGTGAAACATAACTGAACTCCATGAAGTATTTTTTTTCATTTCAGATACGTCAACTCATACATTCCCACCGATCTGACATTTTATGATGGAGCTGTTCTGAATGATTGTTATTATCTGGTCTTGAGTCCAGTGTGTGGGCTAAGATGCTTTCGCCCACTGAAGCCACTTCACTTTGGATGAGATAATTGTGTTAAAAGCAGCCTCATGTATCCAAATCGTTCGGTGCAGAACTGTCCAACCATGTCTGGAGACAGCTGCATTCACCTCTGGTAAGAACAACTCTATTTCCACCATAGCTCCACTATATTTGATATCTTTCCAAGAATCCATCATTAAATCTAAAACATTGTTCATTCAGTGATCCCATACTGTAAAACATTGTTCATCTTTATTTCCACTAAGCTTACCTTTTATCAATATGCCTTTCAACACATTTCGATAGCTACATTAGTTGGTCTGAAAAAGGAAGTGATTTTCTTCTTTTCAAGTATGTATATGAAATTTAAACTGTGTCTGTAGGATTCCACAAATATATTTTTTAGCTGTTTAGTTGTTTAATTAGGTGACCGTGGTCTATGTTTCTGTATTTTTCAGGAGGACTAGAATAGTTAAGAACTAGAAAATGAACAAGCACCAGTCTTTGAGGGCAGTTATTTCTCATGAAATTTCTCAAATCTGTGCTTTATTCATTTTATAGTTCTATATATTCAGTTTATCAACTATTTATCATTTATATTCTCTAAAGAAATATTGACACTGCTGACTTATTTGGCACATTTGAACACAATTTGAGATATTGTTGAGATGTCTACTAAAAGTATAGATGAGACATGAAAGATTACTTTTTTTTAAAGGAAGGTCTTAATTTGCAGACCATTTGATCTCAGTGCTGTTTTGACTAACCAAGTAAAATAATAATATTTATTTCCCCTATTTTTTTTATTTTCTGGTTGAGTTTAATTTGTCATTTCATTGCTCTTTCACTCTTCCTTTTTTTTGGTCCACCGAATTGTCCATGGCTCTTGCTATGAATAGTAAATTTGTTTTTGTAAGATTTCACAACCTTGTGAGGTTAATTATTGGACTTGGAAATGATTGAAATGGGTAGGAGGAATAATATACTAATTACAGTGCTTTTTTTTTTTTGGTGAAAGACATGAAGCCACTCTCTGATACAGCTGTACTCACAGTAATACGTAGTTAAAGCCATCATGCTACAGTAAATGTGTGTTAGACAAACTGTTCCTTATGCATTTCTGCTGTCCTATATACTGAATTACTGAATTTGCTGTGTACCTGACACATATATTATACCTCAATTAGAATTGCTACTCTCAAATGACAGGCAATTATTTAGTGCATAACTCAAATGCTGGTGTAGAGCTGCCTTTTCAAAGTGAAAACAAATTATTAGATTGCTGAGGCTTGCTATTACTATTTCTTTTAACGTTTAATTCTGTTTATGTATTTTTTATAAATTAGAAAACCACAAAAAGTCAAATGTGGACTTTGATGAGTAAATTAACCTTGGTTGGCACATCAGTGTTGGGGGATTTGATTAATTTGACAAGCTTGACACCCTGAGGCAAAGCCATTTGAATCGGCACCTGCCTCACAACAGCCCAGACTCAAGTGTGTATGGAAACAATCACGGTGACTGTGTAAATACACTGGATCTCCAGCTGTGGCGCACTGATTGTGGAAAGAAGCTAAGAAAAAATAATAATAAGATGAGACGAATATGAAGAAACTGCTGTGTGTCTTCTGCTGTAGAAGCTAATAGTGTAAACGAAGCAAGACCAGACAAAGGTCAGCTTTTTCCTTTATGCATAAATAGACACTGATTTTGCACAATCAAAATTGCAATACTGATAATGAAGTATGATTATACTGGTCAATTCTGTTCTGTTGCTCTGGAATTCTGCAGCTCCTCTGTAGATTTTTATGTGTACAAAAATGTATTGTTTTAATCGTTTTCATGTGATGTCACATGGCGGGCAAAACAAAGCTTCATTACAATGACCACTAGTAATTTTTACGCAGTTTGCATTAGGCAGTAATGTAGTAAAATGCAGATATTAAAAATGTGACATTCAGTTATTGTATAGTATATTTTCTACAGTCAAGAAGATGAAGCCAGAATATAAACACAATGTACAACATTTGACTTTAAGTGTTTTCCCATAGAAAACAATTATAAGCAAACAGTAAGCGGATTGCTGTCATATTCCGGCCTCATCTGCTTTCCTATGTAAACTACGCATCCTTAATACAGATATTACTGAATTTGATTTTAATATTATGATTTAAAATTTATTAAAGCACTTTAAGTGTTTCTACAACATTTTGTTGCACTGTTTTAATATGTGAAATATTGCCGTGGGGGCTTAATAGGGATTGCAAATTGCCAAAACTTAAATTTTGTTCACATACCTTAGTTTTAATGTTTTAAGAGGTGATTTAAATATTTGCGGTGTTGAACCAGATGAAAAATTTATACACTTGTTTTGCAGTTAAATAGGATGTTTTGGCCGCCAGATCTTCAAACCGGTCACATGACTGAAAACTAAGAATAGAATGGGAATAACAGCTGAAGTTAGGACATTGTCCCCTCTGGATTGCTTAGTTGGGGACACCTAATTTCTAGTGATTATCATTGTTTTGACTACAGAGACCGTCTCTGCATTTGATAAATAAACAGTTTAATCACCACAGGCACCACAACAAAAACAAACTTCGGCTAAACAATCGCCCCCCCCCTTCTTGCCGATTGGTTGGCCAAAGTTTGTTTT
>JAUMHP010000082.1:3780910-3791970 GCA_032361065.1 Enteromius trimaculatus | reverse complement strand
CCTTCCGCGAAACGATATAGTACCACGTGACTAACATTCAAACGTTAGTAAGACAATTTATAGCATGTACATATGAATATATAACAACGGATGTCTTTTCCATTTTCCATTGTTAATTGTGGCTTTCCAGTGTTTGTCACAAGATGGCGCTGAACGGTAATCTTTGTTGGCGCCGAGGGATTTTAAACATACAAGTAGGACGGCTATGCGTTATTACTTTGGAGCGGTTATTATTTGAAAAGAACGAACCTGCAAATGTCTCAAGTGACCAATCAGAATCAAGCTTTCAGTAATGCTTAACTAATGATTCACAGCGTGTAGTTATTATAAAGTGTTACCGAAATATGTACCTCTGTGCACTTTTTGTGCAACACCATTTTCACGTGTCAACTGAGTGATGCTAGAACACAGTTTCAATACTTATACCCTGGCACATTTTTATCACGTTGATATAGGTATGTAATGCGGCCATTCAGAATTGAAAACTTTTTATGATGGGTTTGTATTGAATCATAAAACATGGAATCCATAAAAAAAAAATTATTGGACAAAAAATAATTTAGGGAAAATAAAATGGATTTCACAGGGATCCTAAATAATAAAGGTATCTTACTGTGTAGTGTTCAATTGTGAACAAAGTTATGTTTACTTTTTTTGTTTATTTTCTATCAGATTTTTTATTTGATCTAGGAGGTTGCCAGAGTGTGGTTGTTTTTGAAGGTGGTTGTTTTATTTTGTTGCTTACTGGCCCAAATTTAGAGTCTATTAACATGAATGCCTCTGACCTTAAAGGAATAGTTCACCCAAAAATGAAAATTCTGTCATCATTTACTCACCCTCAAGTAGTTCCAAACCTGTTTGAATTTCTTTGTTCTGCCGAACACAAAGGGAATATTTTGAAAAAGGTTTTGGGTCACACTGGTGACAGCCTGGTTACAAACTATTTTCAAAATATATATATATATAAAAAAAAACAATTCTGTCATAATTTACTCAAGTAGAAATTCATTTGGTGTTTGGCAGGTTTGGAACTACTTGAAGGTGAGTAAATGATTACATAATTTTCATTTTTGGTTGAACTATTCATTTAAGTATGAGCAACAATAGTGATACTTAACTTTGCAAGAGCCACTTAAAAATGCATATGCTAATGCACCTCATAACCACTAAGTACCACAGGCAGGGGAGGTCATGTTACACACTCACACCCTTGTAATTTGTGAGTGCTGAGGTGGGCTAGTCTTATCTTTCGGTTTCTCCTGTGTCTCTGTTTCATGGAGTTTTGTAACATATAGAATCACAATTCATTATTGAACATGTCTGCAAGATCCTCAGACACTTTACATTGAGCTCTACACGTGCTCAGTTACATGCTACGTGGCCTCACTGTTTAGAAGGCTAATGACTTGGCATAAGTAATGACAGAAAATGTCATGTTTTTTATAAGAAATTTGGTTTACCAAAAACCAGGTAGGCCGACGTTCTTTTGACTGCATCCTGAAACTGAGTAACTTAATTGCCACTTTCCACAAATGAGTACTGTACATTTGTTTTGAAAATGAAGTCAAAGTTTTGTCTTTTGTACAGCAAAGGGCGAAAGGAGCCACTTCCAACAGAAACTAAATGTTGCAAGAGTAGGTAAATTGATTGAAGATTTATCCAAAAATACATATTGAATGTAACTTCCTCTGTGTTAAAATTTTAAATAATCTTCCAAAATATATAATATTCTTACTACTGAATAAAAGGAATCAGTGCAATTTTTGCTATACAAAACAAGTGATAGTACAGCTAGTTGTACCATATTCACAGACAAAATGGCTATTTCAGTAGAAAGTGTTGGGTTTTATAAATACTAGACACTTCACAAGAGAGCTTTCTCTAGTGTAAAACCCCTAACAACGGATAAAGATGCTTCTTAAGCTACTCTGTCAGGTTATTTTCTTTGGGTTAGAGAGGTAGTGCCCCTGGAGTTATATTCTTAGTTGTTCTAACTAGCTTTGGCGCCTGTATCAATGAGTATCTAAATGAGGAAAGGCTCATGGCGTAGTCGACTAATTCCACTTAATCCTAACATATCTCCGGCTGCTTAGCGTTGTTTCTGGTGCCAGGCATGGCTCGCTGGGATTAGCTTTAGCTGTGGTTAACTCCTCCACAAGGGTTCACACACCGCAACTGCTTCAAAAGGGTCAATATGGACTTATTCAACAAAATGTTCATCGACCATTTAAGAAAGTAATGTAAGTGACATGCTGAACTATACAGTTTTATCTTAAGTGAGTTAACTTGCAGTTAGAGTAGAGAAAGAGCTGGTTGAACTTTCACCTGGTAGAGTTACAAATGGTAAGTATGCTAGAGAGACTGGTAATAAGTCTGTGGTTACTAACAGTAGTTGCATAATTTCAAGCTTGATTAACTATTGTTTGGATTAAATGTATTTTTATTTCTACTCTTTTAAACAGCAATGTTATAATGTTTAGACATATTAAAACTTGATTACTTTGCACTAAAGGGATAGTTTACTTTCTTAAGCTAAGTGATCTGATACCTGATATTGTGGAAGACAACAGGCGAATTCCTTGATGCTTGTAAGGCTAATTCAAACAAACATTAAAGCTCTTCTTTGCAGAGGTCTAGAAAGTCTTTATTTTTGAGACACTACAAATCTTCCTTCTAAAATTTATTCTGTCGGGTGTGATAACTTATTGGTCTCTCTGTGAAATTAGCTTACATGCTAAAATACACAATGCAACTTTTTCATTATTCAAGCTAGTGCTGGAGTTCATTAGGAATCCCATTGTTCACTGCGGTTTTATAGCTGGCACACCAGGTTATGGTAGCCAAAGCTACTGTTTGACACATGCGGAGAACACAAACAAGGTCGTAAAAGCTGCTTGAATTAGGGGCTGTGTTATTCACGCACATTAAAGAGACATGCTCACATTCTCCATTACAACAATGTAAGACTCTTGTGAGGTGCTTAAACCACAGGAAGCAAGAGCTTCGTGGGAACTTTTTAAATCAAAGGAATGCAACAAGGGAACATAATGTGCTATAACTAGTTTAGGTGATCAGACATAAGATTTGCTTTTGGTCGGATGTGTCTACCCAACCCAATATCATGGCAATGTATTGTACAAGTGAGGTCGTGCGGATATGTATGAATAAGCAACAATTTTCCACCTCTTACGAATACGTGTGAATTGGGCATGAGACTGTGTTGGTCTATCTTTGTCCCAATTCAGAGGCTGCATCTTTTGATCCATCCTTCACAAAATATTTGTGTTTATGTAATGTTAAATATTTGCTTGATTATGACTGAAACTGATTACTTACATTTTAAAGCATAATGCAACACTCTCGAAGAATTACTTATGCAATGATTCATGTATTAGGATAGATCAGCAGTTCTCAATCCCATTCCTTGTGTATGTTTCCCTTACTCAGGGAGTAGGGAGCAATGAACACTGTGTAGGGACCATGTCAATCAGAACACAGTTCATGCACGGAGCAACCTCTAACAAGCTGATTATCAGAATCAGGTGTGTTAATTTAGAGAGACATGCAAAATATGCAGAGCGGGGGTATAGTACATGAGGACTGGAATTGAGAACCACTGGTCTAGAAACATGAAGGATCCATCTGTTGAAAGGATGCATTTTGTGGGCCAATTTGAAGGAGATTTTGAAATGGGACAGTCTTTGTTGCACTGCTTTAATGTTACTTTCATGCAGAGATTAGCCCTAACACACCTGCTTGGAAGATGCAAGTCATCCTGAAGACCTTGATTATCTGGTTCATGTGTGCCATATTCGTCATATTTGGAAATGAATATTAAAAAAAAACTTGGCTCTTTTCCTTTAGGACAGTGAACAACCACCTAGCAAACACCTAGAACACCTCAGCCACTCCAAAGCAATGCCATTGCCATAATACTCTAGAATAGTGCTTTGCAAAGGCAGACACCATTCATGTTTCTTCGGAACTTGAAAACTCTGCTACTGGGTTTGTTTCATGGGGTAAGCTTCTATCAAAGTTTTATCAAGTAGGACATGTTTATACTGTAAATATGGTTTGTTAATCCTGGAGCAAAAAATAGTCCTAGGTATACCAAGACTAAATTTAAAGCCCATGCCTATACATTATGCCATCATGACTATCTGGGGTAGCATTCAGTCGCTGCTGTGTTCACACTGCATAATAGATCGGCGACATGGGATTTCACTCTGCATGACTCTACAAAAAGAAGAATCGCAGACAACTTTGTCCCGGTCTGAAAACTATAACAAGAAATGACGTACAATGAGAGGTCACGTGTGCAAGACCGGAGTTCTCACGTGAGACTGGGGTTATTATTGAAAATGGTAGGACGCTCGAAGCTTGCCACACAAATTGCTTGTATACTCATTAGCAGCGAAAAGAAGAAAAAGAAAAGAAGATATTGGAGGAGGATATGCCGTCTATACCTTCGTAACTTTTCCCCCATCATCCTGCTGCCCTGGATATTGCTTTCTCATTGGCTGTAGGTAATCGATATGTTATTTTTAGTCAGAAGACATTTCACACGGCATGATTTTGAATCGCCGACAGGTCCAGATATTTAGCTTGCCAAATATGCCACTTGGCATAATGCCGAGTTCAGACTGCATGATTTCAGCCCCGATTTTGACTCGCAGATGGATTTTGAGAAATCGCCGACAAATGCCCGAAATCACAAGCAAATCAGTGCTCATTCACGCAAGTGACAGTAGCACAGTGTGAACTATCAGAGACGCAATCTAAGAGAATCGCTGACAAGTTGAGTCAAAATCATGTCATGTGAATTCGGCGACTACTTACAGCATATGAGAAAGCAACATCCAGAGCAGCGGGAAGTTGGGGGAGGAGTTACGAAGGTATACACAGCATATCCTCCTCCATAATCTTCTTTTTCTTCTTTTCGCTACAAAGAAGCGCACAATTTGTATGGCAAGCTTCTTGTGCGCTACCATTTTATAAACAATAATCCCAATCTCAAGTGAGAACTCCGGTCTTGCACACGTGACCTTGCGTTGTTTCGATGCTACTTCTTGTGCTGTGAGATAAACATTGTCGGCGATTCTTTCTGTTGTAAAGTCATGCAGTATGAAAACCCCTGTCGCCGATCTATCATGCATTGTGAACACAGCACCGACAGAAAACCACCCCAGATCACCCCAGTCATGCAGTGTGAAAAGATCTGTGACGCGACATGCAGTCTGAACTCAGCATCAGTGTGTATTTTCATGCAGAGGTTCTTTTACTCATCACATGGGTGTTATCTCATGTGTACAGGCATCATAAGTAAAAAACAACTTCCAAGTTTAACACTTTAAGTTGAATGTAAAAACAGCAAGACTCAATGTGCACTCTTTCTCCTTAGGAGATTGCTCGGGAAGATGTTTCCTCGCTCAGGAAAATCCATCGTCTTTGACAGCTTTCCAGATCCATCTGACACCTGGGAGATCATTGAGACTATTGGTAAAGGGACTTATGGGAAAGTTTATAAAGTGCTTAACAGAGTCGATGGCAGCAAAGCCGCCGTCAAAATACTGGATCCAATCCATGTGAGTAAAACCCTGCTAGATCGAACCTGTATTTGGTGTGTGTTATTTAGGTCACAAAGAGAAACAACAGGCATGCATATCTGTAAAACCATTTTGCAGAACCCTGAGTCGTAATTTTTAAATAGAGAAAACTCAAGGTCAGATTTGCACTGACCTGAAAAGCAAAGTCATTCTAGGCCCTTAAGGTTATATCAGTTCACATTTGTGTTTACCTGTGGGAATGTTTACGCCTTAAGAGAGGCCTGCAGGCAATTACTGACCAGTGAGAACATCGCCACTGTCATATTAATAAGAGAACATCTATTCCCTGCAGATAACGCCAAAAAGCTCTCTCTGTCCCCATCTGTCTTGTTATTTCTCTATCCACACACTCCATCTTTTAGTGACTGGGCAAATAAAAGGACCCCTAACAGCACATATCCAGACTAATCATGATGAGATGGCTTTTCAGAAAATGAGCAATTTGTGTTCATTTACTTCACTAGAGTTGCTCCGGTTCAACCTTTCAAGGTACTGAAAGGAGGCTTGGAAGTATTTCAATGGCCTTTGGCTGCCAGTATATTTAAAATTACTCATCTATATCAAATAAATCCAGGCTTAATTTAATAGACTGCAGCTGCTGTGGTCATTGTACTTCAGATATTCACAAATATTTATTCTCACCACTTTCCAAGCACAGGAAATGCAGTAATCATGTCTAGTAATAAAAATACGGAGCACTTTTGAAGCCAAAAGGCATCACAGAAAAGACGTATATGCCGTATCCATTAAATTTCTACGTTCAGAGGTTGTTTTTCCTCCAGGTTCAATCAGTAAACATTTTCCAAGACTAGAGGACGTGGAAGCCAACAAATTTTACTTCAATACATCCCGCAGGTGTAGTTTACCGCTATGGTGTGTGGGGCTTTATTAATGCTGACATTTCATGGCCTTTGCAGTTTTGCTACATTCGGTTGATAAAATGACCCACACAAATTGTTTGGTTTGCATCAATGACTCTCTTTGAAACTTTAAATAGTTTAAGAAATGTTTCAGTTTATTAAAAAATTTAAATTTCAAGAAGTTTAAACTATTGCTCTGCGTCTCGTAAAAAAAAAAAAAAAAAGACAAGGAAAGGTAAAGTAAATTTATCTGTTTCTTTAAGGATATTGATGAGGAAATCGAAGCCGAGTATAACATCCTGAAAGCTCTCTCAGACCATCCCAATGTCGTCAAGTTCTTTGGAATGTTCTACAAGAAGGACATCAAGAACGGGGACCAGCTATGGCTAGTGCTGGAGGTAAAGTTCAATTCTGTGTCATGCACATGGACCTCATTTATTTAATCTTACACATTTAATCTTATTGTATATCAGACAGGTTAAATTGGGCTTGTGACGTTATCAGCAAAACACTTTTAAATGCCATAATCAATCACCATTATATTTATATTTGCACCCGAAAAACATGCATATGCTAATGTGTTTGTAATCAGGGCAAAGTGTACTGCATGCTATATCATTATCACATTATGGATTTATCGCTGTCATCGCAGTATGGGCTGATGGGGTATGTCTGAAAGCAGTGTAAATCTGTTTAAAGAGGATTTGCAAAATATGCTGCTAATAAAAGGTATCAACAGCCCATTATTTTATTGGAACATAGAGAACATTTCTCAGATCTCATCTAATGTCAAGATGAATCTCTGTATTTTTAGAACAATCAAGATATTTTTTTGCATGCATGTACTGTATGTATGCCTTTTACACTTTAAGCCTACAGTAATCATAGTGACCTTTTGTGTTGTTTGATAGGTAGAAAGGTTTGTGTTGGGGAAATGGGATAAGATGAGTGTTACATAAGAGACTTTAGTTTTAGAGGTCGGTCTAGACAAAGTTTTTGTGTCAGGAGAGGTATGGGGGTGTGGAGATGACTACTAATGTGGACTGGCTTCGTCCTGCTAAGATGAGCTGGTTAAGATACCAATTCTGCATTTAGACACACAGGCTTTAGCAGGAAAGAGATTGTCTGTCTGTAATTGATAACAGTATTCTGACAATGAGGTTGCTTTGTATTGCACCATTCTGTAACTACAGTATATATTGAGTAATTACAGCTCATAAATGTTGTATCCACTTATTAAAGAAGTTTTGTTATTAAAACTGAAGCAAACTAGTAGCAATTAGAAATTAATTACTTTAATTAAATTATATACACCTAGTATTTAATGCGTATCATTTGTATTCTTTAGTTCAATACATACAACTATAATACATTTTACATTTTTATAGCCGCGACTGCTTGTATGTTTATGCATAAAAACCTTTCATACGTATTCATCAAATCACAGAAGTGACATAATGCACAATTTATTTAATTTGAGACAAAATAATCATTGGTTTCTTTAAACCAGGGGTGCCCAACCCTGCTTCTGGTCGATCAACTGTCCTGCAAAGTTTAGCTCCAACTCTAATCTAACACACCTCGGACAACTAACTGCGTTTTTTAGGATCGCTTTCAAATTAAAGGCATGCGTGTTTGATTACAGTTGGAGCTAAACTTTGCAGGACAGTCGTCGCAACCCTGCTTTAATAAATCCACCCCAAAATGAACATTTCATCATTAATTTACCTCTATGTCATTCCAAACATGTAAAAGCTTTGTTTGTCTTGGAACACAATTTAAGATATTAAGATATTAAACAGCCCAGGACGTTGCTGTTGACTGGCCCAGAAAAGTACAGTAGAAAAGTCATTGTCAAAAGTCCATCTGCCATCAGCAGTTCAACCTAATGTTATGAACTTTTTTTTTGGAAGAAAACTATGTTTATTTACACTTTAGTTTGAAATAAAACAGCGTATTTGTGTGGCGTAGCTGACTTAGCGTACAGTTTGCTGGATTCTCCAAAATGGCGCCACAACGAGAAAGAGATACACTAAGGAGACAAATTGTTAAATAAAGTCATTATTTTTTGTTTTCTTTTAAGTAAAAAATGTATTTTCACAGCTTCAGAATGTTACGGTTGAACCAGTGATGGCAGATGGAGCTTTCTGACAATATACTTCATTCTTTTCTCGACAGTGTGCATAACTTGGAAGTCAGTAGGTTTTCTTCCAAAATATTTTAAATTGTTTCTTGAAGACGAACAAAGCTTTTATGGCTTTGGAACAACATGGGGGTAAATTATTAATGACCAAATACACTACATTTTGCTAATTATTTGCATTTAGTTTTCAAAATTGTGTTGTAGTAAGTCTTGGGATGTACAGGTTTGGAAGTAATCTTCTTAGTGAAAAGGTTTGTTCTTTATGTCCTTTAAATGCACTTATGACATTTATAAACATTGTAGTACTTATTTTTGTTCTCTGATGATCACAGTGCAAAAAAAAAAAACATTTCTGAGACCTTTTTGTTGATAATTGAAACCTTCATGGAGGGAAACACGTGATCAAATATCAGTTCATTTTGTATATTATCTCTATTAAGCATAGCATCAATACTGTTACTCTGGGGAAACAGATCGTAAACAGGGCTTTCTTTCTGCTATTGCACAACCAAATCGGATCTTGGATCATGTTCAATATATTAGACCTGTCTGGAGAGATTATCTCATGTTTACCTAGTCTGGGACTTCAAGATGTGAGGCTGAGGAGGGTTAGTTAACATGTCCCACACAGTGCTGTAACCTAATCTCAGGAAGAGAATAACATGCCTTTATGAGCCAGTCTTTGTAAATAAAATAAAATGAATAATTATGATTATAATAAATGAAAGGGTAGAGTATAGCCTGTGCACAGTATAAAGTTGTATAGTGAAAAAACCTGGCCTCTGGCAAATATGCAGGTGGCTGTTCATAAAAGTTGTCAGTTCATGCATCTTCTTCATATAAGTTGTATTTGTGTTAAATGTTAGTTTCAGAATCAGAGACACACTTTAAAATGTCTGAAAGTCATAGCATTGGATAACAAAATATTAAACAAAGTTATTTCAAAAAGCAAAATTGAAGTTTTTAAGTGGTAAAAGTGGTCAAATTAATAATAAAAAGGTAAAAAAAATTCTCTAGAATATTTGTTTTTTTAAAGGCGTCATCAATCTTCATAACATATAACAATGATATGTCGAGTGTCTTGTTCAAATAATGCCACTGCTCAAAATAAATCATGTTTATACAGGTTTCTGCATATTTCAGCTAAATTGAAAACCTATTTTTGCTATTGCTATTTTTTTCAGGCTCCATGAAGTAACCACATTCTATCCCCCCCAAACACAGTTACCACAAATTACAAAAGCTATTTTGTTCCTTTGCAAAGCTTTAACCAAGTTTCTCCAGTATCAGTAGAGTGAATGATCTTGTTCTTGTTTCCCTAAAGAGCTTTGCATTTCTGTATGCAAACTCCTGCATGCAAAATCCACAGTCAGCAGTCCAAATGTGGAAGTTAATCCTCTGGCTGGAATCACAGCCGAGCATTCAAGCTGTCAGCAGCAAGTTAGCAGCCGAGGAGATGGGGGAACGCAGGGGGGTTAAATTGCCATGGTTACAGTCGTCCCTGCTGAACTGTAATTTTCCGTATTTCAGTAGGATCCGGGAAAAACTCCTCCACGTTGAGTGACCTCTGATTACAGAGAGGACTCGCACAAATTGCGTCCTCCACTTTTCTGGCTGCTCATCAGGCCCGGTGCTTGTTCTGCCTCTCCTTTGTGTTGTGGGTTCTAATTATGGATATGAAGGAAAACGCTTTCATCTGTATTCACCGGTTCCTTGTCGTATAAGGGGCCGACTCTGCTTCGTTATATTAAAACTTCAAAGATATCGGAAATGATCTCTATTCGGTTTGTTGACTTGTAGGCTGCAGTTGGTGGTTAATGGCTGATATGACAGTGCTTCATTGTTGTACTTTCAAATGAAACAGTACGTCTCTGTGTCACTGTTATTCTTGCAGTTCATTTAAAATGCCTGGCTTTTTGCAGATATGTAGCTTGTAAAAGCTTGCTTAATGAAGTGGATTTATTGACTGGTTTCTTAAAAACCGAAGACAATCAATATGGCATGGTGCTTGCATCAATTCTCATGTTATTTGCAAAACCTGTAATATGATTCTATAGGTAACCATACTGTAGTTAATAAAATGGTTAACATAAAACAGCAGTGCACAACATTTGTAGTATTTATAAATCTATATTTGTTATTGTGTCTTTTTGTTTGCTTGTTTTTATATAATTTCCTTGTTTACGTTTTAGAACTCTGTTTAGAACTGTTTTCAATATTTTAAGAAATATAGGAACATTTCCCAAACACCAATTCAGCATATTAGAATGATATCTGAAGGATTTCAAGATTCAGTTTTGGCATTATATGAATATATTAGATAAAAAAATAATAATAATGAATGAGTTAATAAAAGTGTGTGTATATATATTGCCACGGGCGAGCCAACACAGACACAGTGGGGGTGACGTCATGCCTCGGAGAGGCAGTTTTTATTAAATAAATACAACA
>JAUMHP010000082.1:3720562-3740373 GCA_032361065.1 Enteromius trimaculatus | reverse complement strand
GTTCGAGCCGGACGCCGAGCCCTTACCCTCGCTAGGGTTACAATCGCTAGGGTTCGAGCCCGCCGTTCTCCCGGCCCACTCCCTGGACAGCACGCCAAACCCGCTTTCCAATTTCAAACATATGAGGAAGCGTGAACACTTGAAATTGTGTGGCATTTCACAACCAACGTTAACGTAAGGATTCTTGAAGCTGCATTTTTTTTTAAATTGCGCACAGACTGCATCAGAGCACAGGAAGTACATGGAAGACAGAGACAGGGACTCCGTCTATTCCTCTCACAAATCAATTGTTTTGCCTCAAAAGACATGGAATATTAATATCTTTAAAATAAATTATGACTGTGTTTGTATCTGTCTGCTATATCTTGTGTTTTATTGACAGATGGTAGGTTTAGGGGAAAAGGTTGGGTTACATGCTCATAAATTTGTAAATAATTTTAACAAAAACACTTTTGACTCTTTACATTGAAAAATCACATCCCTACATATATGCAATAGTGCCATTGTTTTTACCCAATATATCTTTCAGTTATGACGATAAAAGAAAAAATAAATAGCATCGGCATATTGACGCTAAGAGTCTGCTATATAAGTAAACAACAGAGGACCCTTCACGTCGAAAAGTGACTAAAAAAGGGGTACCTTGTTCTTCAAAAAGTGACGCAAAATGGTTTTGTCCAAGCGTCAAAATGTGACAAGTTCGAGTGAGACTGTATTGTTTTACGCGTTGTGTTGCGTCACGCCTCGTAAACACCATGTCTGCAGTTGTGATTGGAGAAACAACAAGCACCTTTACTGCTCAAAGCTTGCGTTTTAATAGTAAGTAGTAGATTCTTTTAATAAGAAAATGTAACTTACTTAAAGGTTGTGAGTCAGAAGCACCAGACTGTTCTTTTAGCCTCCATTCATAGGCTACTCCCAGGTTCAGGAATCAGTCCTCCGTAAATGCGCAGAACACCCTCTAATATTTGTTAATATTGTTTTGAACTGTTCTCTAACAGTGCTGTAAATACAACTTAACCACTGATTTCTAGAAAAGTGGGGGCGTGTTTAAATCGAGCCGTTTAAGGGGGGTTTGGACAAGTCATAGCTTTTATAAAGAATATCTTTTTGGTTTTGAAACTTTAGTCTTTGCAACTTCAGGGATCTTTTATATCCAGTAAGAGCTTGTAACATTCCAAAGAGTAAGGAAAACTTGATATTGCATATTGCATATGACCCCTTTAAAAAAGTATGATATTTTAGTTTTATTCTAATAGAATGCTAAGGACTAATGCGCTAAGAACCTGAAAAAGTGGACTGTTATGCTTTACAGTAAATCATTGAAATACCAGCAGGCCAAGATGTAATGTACAGTAATGTCAGTTTAGTTTTCTATGTCTTAAAGGAGACATGAGTAATCACAGGTCTGTGAGTTACGTGTCTTTGACACTATACAGCACACTATATTCTTTAGGGAATCCATATAATCGAATAGACAGACTTGTCAGTGTGCCCCTACATATTAGCTGCTATGCTACATTTGCAGAAATATGTAGCAGATTCATTCCCCTGGGCTGGGATGTTTAAACATAGATGTTGTGTCATGTAATAAATCATGTTATTTATGCCTTGTGTCTCTTTTGTGGAATTTTTAATTTAATGCATTAATGAATTAATATCATTTTTTTTGTTACAATCTTCTTAGGAGCTCGGGAGCGTTTACAGTATCTTAGCTGGGATCCTTAATGCAGGAGATGTCGAGTTCACATCTGTCGCTTCTGAACATCAGACGGACAAAAGCAACATTTCCAACATGGCAGTACTAGAGAGTGGTAAGAACTGTCAAATATTCCAGGGTTTTTAGGATGACCTTTCACTCTGTACAACACAACCTTTTGATCTGAGCATGAGCACAGTTATATAATCGGTCATGAGAGTTGTGTGTTTATGTAATTCTGAAGAGCCGCTAGAAACCCTAAGTAAACCCCTATTTGCATCACTTTCGAAAAAAATCTCCATAAATAAGCCTAAGGTGATTTGTTGCTCTTAGCTGACTTAATAGTTTTAGACAAGTTTAGGGCAATTTTCACAAGCTTATCCAAACCAGCTTGTCAGAATCAAATTAGCAAACGTCTAACCCAGTGTACTGTCATGTTACATGTTACACGTATGTACAATAGTACTTTTTGTACTCAAAATTCCTCCTAAATAAATTGACATACTGTTATGTTTCTATATGTTTGTATGGTTAGCTGCATCGCTGTTGTGTATCCGTGCGGATGAGCTCCAGGAAGCGCTGACCTCTCACTGTGTAGTCACACGGGGCGAAACCATCGTCAGATCAAACACAGTGGAGAAGGCCACTGAGGTACGGGACGCAATGGGCAAAGCCCTCTACGGACGCCTGTTCAGCTGGATTGTCAATCGCATCAACTCTCTCCTGAAACCAGACAACGACAACCAGTCAGGGTAACAGCAGAGAGGGTTTTCAGATTGTGTTTAGATTTGCCGCTATTTCAGAAGTTGCAATCATATTCTTTCAATGGCACCATCCAGGAGAGATACAACTTTAGAGCATCTCCTAACTGACAAGAAACTAGAAAGATAGAGTTTCAATGTACTGATGTGTGAATTAGTAAATCCACATAAAACTATTCTTAATTCTATGCTTGAATTTCTCTCCAGGGAGGAAGACAAAGGTCTAAACATCGGTATTCTGGACATCTTTGGCTTTGAAAACTTTAAGAGGAACTCTTTTGAGCAGCTCTGCATCAACATCGCCAATGAGCAGATCCAGTTCTACTTCAACCAGCACATCTTCGCCTGGGAACAGGTACATCTTGCCTCTGATAGAGTCATTTTATCCAGTCTTCAATTGTTAGGGAGCTTTTCTATGCCTTTTGGGAGCATTTTTTGCTTTTTTTTCCCCCTCAGCATAAACTTATTTCCATCTAAATGGTGGTAACACCTCATCATTTATCGTATCTCGGTGTTGTGAGAAATGGAGGGAAGGGGAATATTCAGTTCTCTTTTGACGCAGACAAGCGTGGCAATTCCCCAGACTGACTGTAGCCTGGAGGGGGAAAGTGATTTGGTGCCTCTAAACATTTGCGACTAACCCACATTAGTGCCTTCATAAATCATCTAAAACAAGGGTTACGTCAGGAGCCGCTGACTTTGCTTGTGCTTCTATAAGCAGACAGAAAATGCTTCTTTAGGTAAACGTGTGGATGTGATGCCCACATTTATGTGGTTGATGCATAATTCATTAGAATTTATATGGGTAAATCTCACAAATATATTTATTTGCTAGGCACTTGCTATGGTGTTCTAGGAGGATTATTTATAATAAGTTGTTTATTTTTACTTCATTCTGATTCTCATAAATTCTCAAGCATTCCTATTTCTGCAATACTGTATTTTTTTTAAATGTGTATAAATTAAAAGGCAGTACAAATACCCCTAAAAATATAGATCTTTTACCTAAATGTTAGTATTAATTAATTAATTTATTTATTTATTTATTTTAATTTATTTAATTAATTAATAAAAAAAAAATTCAGTTTACAGTAAAAAACATTTATGCATCATTTAAATAATATACATAGTAATAACATCACATTTCATTACACCAATGAGAGTGTAGAAGTGTAGAAATGTAATTAAAATCATCAAAAATAAAATAAAAGTAAAAAAATATATACTTAATTATCTTTTTTTTGTAGCTTGAAGTTAACATTGAAGAGGGTTATTTTTTGTTCCCATGTTGCTTCAAATCTCAGTTGTTTTTGCATCCCTGAGGCTTGTATGTCAGCAGCAGTCTTACTGTCCCAAAAATGAGGTTGTTCCCAGTTCGCAGGGTGATTTTACCTGCAGCTAAAAGCACCGATCCACACCAGAGATTGGATTTCTCGGACAAGCTTCTGTATGTGTGTTGATGCGTTTCACCAGTGAATAATTTAGGTTCACGTGTGTATTGTAATTTATCAACATGGCAGTCTATAGACAAGACAGACGTGACATTTGTGCTTTGCATTGAGTGCTCTGTTCACAGGAAGTCATCGTGTAGCAGCAGGAATTGATTGACACACAGTGTAGCTCAGATTTAGGAGGTCACGGAGCTCCAGGCATCAGCTAGCAGAAGTCTGCAGTGTTGTTGGAAGCTTACAAATATTTGTGGATAGATGACAGAAAAATGTTCCCTGAGGAGAAATTCAGGTGCAAAACAATAGCAGCATCAAAGGTCACAGATTTCAAAATATGAATGCATAATAATAGAGAGTTTTCTTTTGCCATTTTGTGTAGAATTAGTCTTGCATTTCCGATTTTTACTATCAGCATGATGTCTTACGCACTTGCAGCTCACTCTGGCTGAAAACCACACAGCTGAACAGGAAGAAATTAAATGATTGACATGGATAGTGACCAGCAATGGTTTCATGCTGTTTTGGGGATGAAAAATAAAAAACAACAACAATCTCTGTCAGAACCAAATTAAGAAATGTTCTTAGTATTGTGTCATTTGTGTCTGTTTTTTCTTCCTCAAACTAAATAAATATAGCTAGTTTTGCATCGACTCTAATATTCCAAAATGTGTGGTTGTTAAGATGTTCATGTTTTTTTAAAAACTTCCTTTTACTCACCCAGGCTGCAACAGGATATTTGCTAAATATACAGTAACAACAGCAATTTTGTGGAATAATATTACAATTTAAAATAACTGTTTTCTATTTTAATAGAATAGAATTTGCTCCTGTGATACAAAGCTGAATTTTCAGTATTATTTCTCTAATCATTAGTGTCACATGACAGTTCAGAAATCATTCTAATATGCTGCTCAAAAAACATGTATTATTTTATTATTAATAATTTGCAACATAAAGTCTTTACTGTATCTTTTTGTCAATTATTTGCATCCTTGCTGAGAAAAAGCATGAATTCATAGATAGATAGATAGAGATGGTACTCTATTGTACAAAAAGTATTGTAAATAGTCATTAAATCATTTGCTTTCTCTGCAGGATGAGTATCTGAATGAAGATGTGGATGCTCGAGTGATTGAATATGAAGACAACCGGCCGCTGTTGGACCTGTTTCTTCAGAAGCCCATGGGCATGTTAGCGCTACTGGACGAGGAGAGTCGTTTTCCTCAGGCAACTGACCAGACCCTCGTCGGCAAGTTCCTCTTAACATCTGACCTTCTCCCTGAAACACATAGAGCTTTAATTGTGTTTGTGAGGTGTCTTATGACCAGACATACTCGCTCACACTCAAACACACACACACACGTATGATCAGACCCACAAGAACAAGGGAGAGACTATCATCAAACATTTACTGGCATGCTAAGTTTTCTCAATGAAGTCTTTGACTGACAGCTGAATAATTTAGCATGCCAAGACTAGACGCCTAGCAGTTTTTCTGTGACTTAGCTTTATTGCTCATACTGAATGAAGTGGATGGATGGATGAACGAATTAATTCACATGTATTTCATGGTATCACAAACAAATAAATGAATTAACAAGGTATGTATGAACAAATTAACAAAAGTATGAGTGAACTGACATAAGTAATGGAGGGTTAAATGTACAAACAATCAAATAAATCACCAAATTAATTATTAAATTAACAACTTGTGAGTGGATAGGAATTAACAAGCAGTTGTCTTTTGTTTATTCAGAGAAATTTGAGGACAACCTAAAGTCTAAAAACTTCTGGAGACCAAAACGGGTTGATCTGGGCTTTGGAATCCACCACTACGCAGGGAAGGTAGAAATATTTAATTTATTCATTCATTTATCACAGAAACAAAGATATTTAATAATGTGATTGTTTACTTAAAACTTGTAATGAAGACATACTTGTTGAAATATCTTCTTGTGTGTATGCAAGGGTGAATAAATAATGACAGACCTTTTATTTTTGGTTGAACTAACCCTCTAAGCCAAGTTAATCTGTGAGAGTAATAGTCTATTTAATGTAAATACATCTTGTTTCTCATGTGGTTAGGTGATCTATAATGCCGGCGGTTTTCTTGCTAAGAACAGAGATGCTCTGCCCGCTGATATTGTTCTTCTGCTGAGATCCTCAGAGAATGAACTGATCAGGAAACTGGTTACTCACCCGCTCACTAAAACAGGTGTGCTTTGACTTTGTACTCTTTAGAAACATTTAAAGTCACCCTAATACCTGTGTACTTCCATAGTAACTAGATGTGCATGTAGTATGTAACCACAGTGTAAGTACACACCAGTACATAGTATCTACAGCTGTAATATTTCTGTAACTACACACGTGAACCCTCAGAATGGTGTGTGTAAGTACAAATGTGTAACAGGACATTGGTAACAACACTTTTTGGTAACAAAAGTACAAATGTGTAACAGCACTAACAGCACTTTTTGGTAAATAAAGTGTTACACTTTATATTAAATAGACAAATGCTATGGGTTTAGCATGTAATTACTCTGATGTCACACAGCAGCGGGCAGTAAATTAGGCTTCACAAATAAACTGTGGTTGGTGTCCAGAATGTTAAACTTTATATTAAGTGGGCAGTTCCTGAGTTACCATGTATATACACTGGTATTACAGAGGTGCACCAACTTCACCAACTCCACCCACTTTACATATACCTACCCAACTGCACCCCCACCCCCTGTTCCAGTTACTCTTATACATACTGCTGTTACTAAATGTAGCTACAGGATGTAATTCCTGTTACATGACTACTTAGTGAAGTGAAAAAAGTGTTGTTACCAATGTCCTGTTACACATTTGTACTTACACACACCATTCTAAGGGTTCACGTGTATAGTTACAGAAATATTACAGCTGTAGATACTATGTACTTACACTGTGGTTACATACTAGATACACGTCTAGTTGCTATGTAAGTACACAGGTATTAGGGACACTTAATATAAAGTGGGACCCTTTGAGTCTGCTGTTTAGATGCTTCATTTCCTGTCTCTTTATACAGACACAGAATTATTTTATGTTGCTAAAGAACCCACAAGTCCACAAACATTCATCCAGAAGCTTATGTAGCTTTTGGTGTGTGTGTGTGTCTGTGTGTGTGCGCGTGTTTCATTTGTCCTCTCTGTATGAGACAGATTTTCTAAACAGTGACCTCTAACAATGTGTCAGTCAATCCAATCATTGTTTAATTGCCTCGTTCAATTACTTTTTATTTATTTTTCCATTGTGCTGCCAGAAAAAAAAGGGAACATTTTGTTGCTTTGAGTACGTCCACCAGTTTCCACTCATGAGTCATGCGGGTGTGAATACTTTTTTACATTCACTAATCATACATTAATTGCATATCATATTTGGCAGAGTAATCACCCCTAAAATATAACAATGTGGCTATATTTAATATACAACTTCAAACAACACTTTTTAGTATAGTATTTAGTATTTTTAAATGTATTTTACACTGCTTTGTAGGCCATACCGTGATCTCACAGAATGGAAATGACAGTGCAAACACCATCTTGTCTGAAACGTTAAGCAGGGAGTTTGATCTATCGGTCTGAGCGAATGAATGTACTGTAGCACTCTCTCTAGAAAAGAGAATGTGCTCACTCCCTTGTGATCTGATGTGATGAATGGAGGTCGTCTGACTGACACAGTCGATTACGTCCTGTGAGGTTCACTGGGGATTGTTTCCAGGAAGTCTGCTGGGATTTCAAACCTAGGCCTCATTCATAAGGCTTTTGTTAGCTACTTGACCATTGTGAAGCTTATTTATCTGTCACAGCACTGACCTCTAAAGACCATATATCCCAGTGCCCTTGAAATGGTTAACCTTGCAATGAACGCTAGATTATCTTTGAAGAACATGTGATCTAATCTAATGAAGTATCAAAAGCAGATTTCTAATGTGTTTGGTTATCGCGGTAAAAGCAGATATATCCCATGACCTCTCTCTTTGTGCAGGTAACCTGGCTCACACTAAAGGCAAGGCTGCAAGCTCTACTCGTATGGGCACACAACAATCACAACGCACCATTAACTTTGCCAAGGTACCTCATTTTGACCCCTTCTCCTCTCTTTACTATGTAGCTCCTAAAGGGACGTGGTGATTAAAAAAATTTAAAATGAGATGGAAGGGAAATTATATTTCAATGTAAATGTCCATTTGTAATTTTGTAAGAAATCGCAAGTGTTTTTTGGTGTGAATGCAACCTTTTTTGGAGGAACAATAGTTTTGCAAGAGATTCAAAATGTTTTGGAATGAACGCAACATTTAATGCAAACGTTTTGTACGAAATGGCAAATGTTTTGGAGCAAATTCAATGCTTTTCGGTGGAACACAATAGTTTTGTAAGAGATCGCAAATGTTTTGTAAGTGAACGCAATGTTTTTCTGGGAAATGCAATATGTTTGAGGGAGATCAAGTGATCATCAATGTTTTGGAGTGGATAGGGAAACACAATTCTTCTGCAAGAACATTGAACTTCAATTTTTTCCATCCCAACATATATTTTTTCCTATCACCATGTCCTCTTAGGGGCTCCGTATTGTTCTTTTATTTCTGCTCTGCCTTTAAGCGTTCTATATGTAAATAGGCTCTGTTACGACTGACTAACCTTTTTCTAACTTCAGAAATTGCTGAAGTTGCTACAGTTAGTGTTGATGTTTAAATGTAGGCAATTATAAGGCAGTGGGATTATGTTTTCTAGGAACTTCAGTGGTTTCACTTTGTGGAATGTACTAATTTCCTTTCCACCTCCATTTTGTCTCTTTGTCTTTCCACACTCCATACCCATAAATTTCCATTCCTCCTTCCTAATGTCTTTTGTCTAAAGCTGGAGGGTCTTATGTTGTTCAATTTTGTATCATTCAGTGAGGTAATGATCCTGTAGTATATGTGCTGTACATTAGAGATGTGCTCATACAGGATATGCTCCTTTTGCCAGCCAGCACTGTGCTTAACTGTGTTTGGGTGTTTGTTTGTGTATACGTGGGTCTTTCTCCGAAAACTGTGCTTTTTTACTATTTTATTTGATAAAAATAACTTTCTGAACTTTCAAAAAAAAAAAAAAAAATCCTAACCTCAGGCCCAAATTACCAGGGCTGCGTTCTCCGAAACCACCTTAACGCTACGCATTCTTAAGTTGTACCTTAAGACGTACCTTATCTTTAGCGCCTGTTTTCCGAAACCTTCTTAGTTAAGTATACCTTCTGTAAGTCATTCGTTCGTAAGGTTGGTCTGGAGCGCTCTTAGCTATACCTTATCACTGCTGACGTGACCACCAATACGCAAAAAGCTTTTTTACATCGCAGTTTAACATTACATATAACACAGTATAAATGAACATTTGATATAGAATCTGATTTAGTATTAAATTTACAGTTTTACTTTACTTTAAATTTTTACCCATAAAATACTTAAATTGTTATACTCTACACCTACACCCAGTTTTCATTAATAAAGTTCCATACACTAATGGTTGTTAGCTTTTTTAATTACTACCCTGAAGCACAACAGCTGGCGAAAGACTTGACAGAAAAGGCTTAAAAGTCTATATGAAGAAAGATGAGTTTACACAAACATTATAGCTACTGTATGGCAGCGCTTGCAAAATCGTGCCATTTTTTGGAGACCGTTATGCGGACACTCGCAGCAGCGGTTCTGCATTGAATTACTCCCTGGGTGAGACCCCCTCTTAGCCCCTTTTATAATTTCAAATAACACAAATAACATCAGAAAAGCATTTATTTTTAATAAAAATGAAAGAAATAATAAAAAAGTTAAAAAAATAATGCATTGGGAAGGGTTAGGGAGGACTTTATTTTCCCAATAAAGGAGTAAACCATGCCATCTATTTAATGGTGTGAATAAAAAAAAACAAAAAAACATTTACACTTAATAAATATGCATTCTGTTTTATAGGCTAATGCACTTCAATCGAGGTCGACGCTATACGGCTGGTGGGTCGGCATACGGAGAACATTAACACACTTATGGCCGTGAGGGTGTGGGATTGCGTACTTGCTAAAATTATAAACACATAAACGTATAAAGTATTTATTTTTGCATGTTCATATTTAAATTAGCCCTGATAAATGCAATTCGTACTATTTCTAGAACGCTGCTTTATAAAGAACATTGTTTTCTCAATACTTTTCCTATACCGCTGTGAAGGTAGGAGCGCACAATCGATCATCGAGGCATCGATATCAATAGACAGCACCTGCTAAGGTCGCACTTAAGAAGGTTTACGTTAAGCACCATCCTAAGGTATAGTTCGGCAAACACACGTAGAAAAGGTATAACTGTAGTTAAGGTGTACCTTTTGAGTCTTCATAGCGCACTAAGAGATAACGTTATCGGAAAACGCAGCCCAGGACAGTACTACCTTAAACATTAGCTGATCACTTTACGTTGATGCATCCTTCCAATTTTTAGATTTATGCTTTTTAAAAACTATACTGTTAAACCCAATATTGCAGGGGAAAAAAGTAAAAAAATCAAGTGTGCCAGATTAAAAAATGCAATATATCATAAATTGTAATTCTATTGGTGGAATGAAAGTCATTAATGAATGAATTTATGATTCTGATTTCAAAAAGAAATTAAAAGTGCTAATTTCAGTATACCCAAAGGGTCACACACTGACGTGTTTTATGAATATCAAATATTTTAAAAGTAAGATTTAGTTTAATTTAAAAGTTCAGTCTGTCTGATATATCAAATATTGCAACAAAGGTCTGTTTGTTTGCATCTGTAATCACGGAGACACACTTGGCACCATTTCCTGAAAATGACCCACGTCTGTGAGAATGAAAGAGTATCTTCTCATGTGACCCTACCAGCTGTCTAATAGCTAATGCATTTGTAGATTGGCTGCTTTACAGCTTGATTAGTTCATATTATACACATTAGTATTGAGTATCCCTGTGGAATTAAAGAGAATTGCCTGTGCATTCGCATTTTAAAAACATGTACTTGTTTTTTTCTTGTTTTTTAGCATTGAATTTATTATTCCCAAGAGAATTAGTAAGAGAACACATGAGCTACTTAGAGCTCACATTCAGGTTGCACTCTGAAATGAATTAGGGTTTTAAACATATTGAAATGATGGTCTTTGATGAAGACCTGCATACATTACCATTCATTTACATATTTAAGCATGCTGCCTTTAGAAAATTTCACATGAAAGATTCCATCCGTTTTAGCCCACGTAAAATAAAAGCACCTGTGTCAGTGTGTGATTCTGCTTTGTGTTCAAGACTGAGACACCTTGATAATATAGCCCGGTGAAATATTCATGGCCCTTTCAAACAAGGAATTTGGCCTTATTGATGATTGTCATAAGTAATTAATGCTTGTTAGATTGCTTTGCGAATGAATCTATTTCATGTTATTTCTTTACTATTTTGGATTCAAATCAGACTGTCTTATCATGATTTTTATGCATTTCTTTTTCAGTCTTCCTCTCGGAAATTATCTCCCACCCATGAAAAAACAATGCTTGCCTTGCCTGTTGACACTGTACAAACGGTGATTGTGTGTTTACCCTGACCTTTGGCTTTGTTGTATAAAATTGATCAAGAGAAGAAATGCATAAATATATCATAAACAGCTCAATTTATGTTTATACACAAGACCCCCAATATCCCTTCTGTAGATTTGTAGGATTTTGTCATGTTTTCAGCATGCTGAATATTTTGTGTTTGCAAAGGCGGAGAGCACAGGAGACACCACACGTCACCCCAGAGAGACCACCAACATGAAGACGCAAACTGTGGCCTCTTACTTCAGAGTAAGACTTTTGAAGACCTATAATAATGATAAGAACCAATAAAAATCGCCACTCATGTCTTGCTTTATTCACTGTACTTTGCAGTATTCTCTAATGGACCTGTTATCAAAGATGGTGGCAGGCCAGCCTCACTTTGTGCGTTGCATAAAACCCAACAATGATCGCCAAGCCCATAAGTTTGACAGGGAGAAGGTTTTAATCCAATTGCGCTACACTGGTATTCTAGAGACGGCCAAGATCCGCAGACAGGGCTACTCTCATCGCATTCTCTTCAACAACTTCATTGAAAGGTTGGACTGATACTACATATAACTGTGTTTCAAGTGCATAAACCCCTTTTCCACATAAATGTTGGTGCTGGAGCCAATTCTATAACTATCCCTTAAGTTAACTTGTCTGTTTCAAATGACTTGAGAAATGAAAAGTGACATTGTATGACTACATAATACCCCTTCAAACAAAGCCATCATGGAACCCATGGAGCTCACCGTGATCTTTGGTCTTAACATATTTTAAAAGCCATAAAAAAATTGTCCATTGAAAAAACAATAATGGACCAGCGCTAACACATCGCTGGTGGATAGGACTGTCCCTTTAGTCCATAATTTATGTTCAGAGTTGCCTTTTACTAACTATTGGTCTTTTCAGATACTCTATTTTAGCGTTTAGAGCCAATGAGGAGCCAGCAATGAAACCTGAGACATGTGCTGTTATTTTGGAGAAGGCCAAACTAGAGAACTGGGTTCTGGGGAAAACAAAGGTTTGTGAATCGATGGACTTAATAACTGTTGTTGTTTAAAAAACCTTATAATTCTGATGGATATTTGTTCAGGTATTTCTTAAATACTATCATGCGGAGCAACTGAATCTGATGATGAGGCAGACCACAGACCGGATTGTTCTGGTCCAGGCATATGTACGTGGCTGGCTGGCATTTAAACGATACCGTTTAATGCTGGGAAAGCGAGAACAAAGCGCTGTGGTATTGCAGTCAGGTGAGCTCATGTTATTGACTAAATGTTAAAATGCACAATACTCTCCAGAACAAACTTTAAATAATCTATTTTCTTCTAGCATACAGAGGACACAAAGTTAGGAAAAGAGTGGCTGATGACAAAAGCAAGGCAAAATCAGAAGCTGTTATCGCACAAGTCCAAGCAGGTAAGATAAAAAATATATTTAGAAAGAAACTGAATTATATGAGTTTAGAAGGAAAAGACTTACACTAAATCACGTCATCTTCATACAGTTTGCAGAGGATATCTGGCAAGGCAGAAATACAAGGAGTTGCTAGATGAGAAGAACAAAGCTGCTGCAAAGATCCAGGCCCATTACAGGGGACACAAAGAGAGGAAAAGCTTCAAGAGGAAAAAGTAAGTGCTGTACTTATTCAAAATGATTTTATCCTCTTACTTGTAGATTATCATAGAAATGAAATACAATGTTTTCAATAAGTGGTTTATCAATTCAGTCAAGCTCTTTGTCTTACTGGTTTGTTCTTCTAAGCATTGTTTTCATTTTCTTAGTATAAGTCTCTGAGTCTCTAGCTGTCTAACAAAAGGTATGTGCTGCTAACCATAAAATGATTACTGAAGTGCTGCAAAGCCATTTTACCAAATTTACAAGAAAAGAGAGAAGGTGTGAAGTGAAATGAGAGACACCAAGCAATACTAGAATATTGACAACCTTGAAGGGTCACTGGTTTAAGTTTAAGGATGTGTGTATGTTATGCCCAACATTCTCTGGGTGCTATGGTTTCCCTAAAAGTTCAATACATGCGGGATAGGTGAATTAGAGATAGATGTGAACCCGTTTCCCTGGGATGGGCTTCAACCATCCTAGGAACCCTACATCGGCAAGTGGTTTGGAAGATGGATGGATGAATATTAAAATTTTAGACTGCCTAATGCTGCGCATCAAGTACCCTACTACTTCCTCTTTTGATTTTCATTGAACATAGGCTATTAATAGCCATGGAAATGTACAGTGGTATGCAAAAGTTTGGAAACCCTTTGCAGACTCCCCTTGTGAAAATGAGAATAATTTCAACATAATAAGTGTGACAAAAAAAGATGTTTACATACAGTATAGTCCACAAGACCAAAAAGTAGCTGAAATTATTCAAACAACCCCCTTCAAAACCCTTGGTTCTTACTGTGTGCCGTTACCTGGATGAGATACAATAATTCTTTTTGTTTTTTTGTTTTATAATAGTCGTTCATGAGTTTTTTGTTAGTGCTCAGTTCAACTGTTTAGAGCAGTTCTTAAAAAAATAATAATAATCTCCTGCAGATTCTTTAGTTTTTCAGCATCATTAGAGCCAGCCGCAAAAGTGAGAAGGACTAGGTGAGGCGAGGCTGCCCACGTCTCTGAAATCATCAAAACACATTTTCAAATAGTCTTTATAAATAAACCGTAGATTTGAGATTTAAACAACTGCATTCTTGCCTTAAATGCTCTGAAAGATTTTCATAAATTTCATGACTCAATAACATTAATATTATGTAAATTATGTGAATAAATAATGGATGAACTCAACCAATCGGCATCAACATCCAAGTCTCACCCCCGAAAGTTCAGCACCTTTGAAAATGTACTACTTCACAAGCATGGACTTTATTTAGATCACAGAGTACCTGCCCAAGTCCCTAGTTCCTGGGGAAAGTTTCTGTGGTTTTAAAAGGCTTATACAGTAGAATGAAGAATTCAATAGTGTAAACTGATTCATTTTACACAGGGAAGCTATGCAGAAGGAAAAAGCTGAGAAGACAGAGGAAGTGATGGAAGCCCCATCAGAAAGTCCAGTTACAGAAGAACCTCCACAGGAAGGAGGTGAAGTGGTAACAGATGAAGCTGATGAAAAGGCTGCTGTGGTCCTTCAGAGCAACTACCGCGGTTACCGGGAACGGAAGAAATACAAGGAGCGTAGGGAACGTGACAAGACTTTAACAGGGGATGAGCTGGCCATTTCCTCATCCACCCCTGAAGAAGTCACTCCTGAAGAAGATTTGGATGCTATACAAGAGGAAGTACAGGAGAATATGGAGGAAGAAGGGAAGAAGGATGAGGAAGAGGCTGCAAGTGAAGGAGATGAGAACAGTGAACAGGAAGCCAAGGCAGCCACTGTTCTCCAGAGCAACTTCAGAGGTCATAAAGAACGTAAAAGACTCCAAGAGGAGGGTAAAATCCCAGTTAGAGGAAAGGAGACAAGTTCTCCAGTTGAAGAGGAGCTTCCGATTCCAGATCCACCACCTCCGGAAGAACTGATGGAATTCACTGAGGACATGGAGGATGATGCTTCAGCTGAACCACCAGGAGAAGATGAAGAAGCCAAAGCCGCTGTGGTTCTTCAAAGCAACTTCCGTGGCCACAAAGAGCGTAAAAGGCTCCAGGAGGAAGGCAAAATCCCCAAGAAAAAGCCAAAAGAAGATGCGGATAATCCAGATGCTTCAGAACCAGACATTTCTCTTGAGGATCTTCCCCCACCTCCGTTAGAATTCGAGCAAAACCAAGAGCTAGATTCCAGTCAGTTTTCAGGGGCAGATGAAGAACGTTTAGCTGGAAAAGAGCAAGAAATGGAGGAGGTGGAGGAGCAGGAGAATGGGGAAGCTCTGGACATCACAGATGTTCAGCTGGAACGGAAGGGGCTAGAAGAAGAGGAGGACGCCCAATATGATGAGGAACAGGCAGCTATTAAAATCCAGAGCAATTTCAGAGGCTACAAAGACAGAAAGAACTTGAAAGCAACATCACAAAAACAAGATGAGGAAGTGGATTTACTCTGCAAACAGGTGATTCATTTTTTTGTGTGTGTTTTATTTGGTAAAAGTAATTAGTAAATCAGATGATAAATGACAAATCTGGCATGAGATTCCCCATGCATGAGACATTTTTTTTGTGATACCTCTTATTTTCTCTGATGTTGACCACTTATTTTGCCATGGACTATTCTTTAAATTAGCATCCTAAATATGACACTTCAGTTGATGGCATTCTTTGTAACCTGCCCAGGTAACCAAGGTCTCTGAAGATTTCTTATCACTGCAGAAGAAGTTAAATGAAATCATCCTTGCCCATCAGCTCAACCCCAACGAAAACGGGATGTTTGTAAAAGGACAACCTATGAATGGCTACATGAGCTACTACCAGCCACCAGGTAAACATCCTTCATAGATTCTGTCCAGTCTTGCCTGGCATCTTAGTGATTGTAATCATTTTCATGTTTGGTGACACTTAAGTATATTTTTTAAAAAGTGCGCTTTGTAACAATGCTAAGTTGAAACTACTCGAAACTATTCCTTTAAGATTTCAATGGCTTAAAATAAGAAAACTCTACCTTAAGCTCCTACAGTACAGTCAATTTATCAGAACACGAAGTTTCCTTTTCTCTACCAGAGACTGATCTTATCAGAAATTGGATGTCTAGTGCCACAAGATGCAAATTGGGCTCAACAAGATGTGTCATCAGAAATTTCCCCCAGCTGATCAAATCTACTGTTACTATTTGATTTTTGTTGCGATATGTCTAATTACTTTTGGGAGGATAATTATTGTAGATTCTATTATTCCTGATATGCACCTTGTGTCTAAATGAAACCAGATTATTCTGTCAGCAGTGATTATGGTTTCTGTGTTGACGGATATGACCTCCTGATCTGTTTTCTTCAGTCACGTAGTCATAATCTCATCTGCGAAAGTTGAACTTCTACAAAAATCTTTTTTCATGGAGCAAGGGGTCACACTTGCTACATAAATATTGTGATCATCTGTTTATTAATGTTTTATTGCGATTGTAAAATGTCTCCACAGTCAAAATAAATAATCTTAAGCAGATGCATTCTGTATGGAAACAATTATTATTGTGCAATTATTATTGTTTCCACATAGAAGTGCCCTTTGAATGGCAGTCACATTTCCATGTACATGAAAGGTCTTTAAATGCTAATCGCATTGCGTGCAAAAGTGCCCCGGCAATTACAGCAAGCATTAATATAAGAGCTGCAAATTGGCTTCATACCTCTGAGCAATCAAGAATTGCTGATGACCTTTCAAGTGACACATTCAATAAATATGACAAACTCTCCAGCCTGTGCCCGCTGGTCCTGGTGGACGTTGATTAATTTTCTTCACATCGGACCTTTCTACATGATAAACAGAGCTTGAGTTTGCAGATGCTATTCAAATAAACCAAAGGTCATTTTTGTACCTTTTGGTGTTGATTGCAAAGAAAAATCATATTTGATAAGAAAATATTATGTATCTAAGGCTTTTATTTTCATGAGCACTTTTCTGACATTGCACTTTTTGACAGTGCTTGTGTACTTGCCTAAGAAAGTACTGGTAACATAAGGTACAGTAGCTACAGGATTAAGGTTAGTTTTAGGTTCATGGTTAGTACCTACTTATTATTATCCGGTTATTGTAAGTACTATAAAACACTAAACTACATTTAAAAATATTTATTTATGCATAAATTTAGGCCCAACTTTATATTAAGTGGCCTTACTTTGTACTTACTGTAGTAAATTAATAATTTGGTACAATGCACTGTGTACATACGTTTTTACATTGTACTTACAGTATATTTTTAATATTACCTACATCTGGAATTAATTTCTGTAATTGCATTTAAAATTGCACTTTGCACGTCCAACCCATCCCACCAAACTTGTCCCTAACCTTACCCATATAGCAGAAAAAAAAACATTTTATTTTATGATGTTCTTGTTACACATTCCATGCATTTACTATTACAATAACAACAAATTATGCATAATTGCATGCAAGTTACTTTAAGAGAAACCCTAACCCTTAACCTACCCATATAGTAAGTACCTATAGTTAATTTAATATCACTCAGTACTTAAATGTATAATTACACTGTAACAAGAAGACCTTAAAATAAAATATAACCATGTTTTTCAAAGTGCAATACACTTTTCTTTTCTTTTTTTGTGCATAGTTGTTAAGGCCACTTAACTAAAGTGGGACCAGATTTAATATTTATGCATTTTATGAATTCACTTATTCATATTTTATATTTTCACAATAAAAAAAGTATTTGTGCTGATTCTAAATAATTTGAAGAAATGCATTCTGAAAGTATGATTTACATTTTAAATAAAATCAAATAGATGCAAATAGTTAGTAAACTATGCCATTATTTTTTTTTAATATATAGAAATTGTACCCATTTCTTTTTTGGAAAAAAAAAATGCATATAAGTTTATTAGTGAGTTGTGTTAAAACTGTGTAATCGAATTAACAGCATTTTAATATACAAATACATAAATGTTCATTTAGGCCTAAATATTTTTTTAGTGGATGATGGCCGAGGGAACAGAAATGAGATCAATGATAAATGTGTTTTCTAGTCTAATAATCAGGCTGTTTCACACAGTTTTTGTATTTTTCTATGCTCAGTAAAATCTGAACTGAATCAAACTCTGTTGAAGTCAATTTGAGCCTCCTGCAGAGTTCAAGTGAGGTTCATATTGAGCATTTCAAATCAGGAATTTATGAAGTTCGGTATCAGCTAGGATTCTACCTGCCTTAGAAGAAAGCTGCCTAGACAGTAGACAACAAGAAGGCTGACTGGGGTTTAAAACAAAGTCTTCATTCTCTTACTTTTACTTCTGTGCCAGTGTTGAAACATGCTGTGGCTGGAAGGCATTTCTGATTGATTTTTAGTGAATAATTGTAAATAGCGAGGCCCAAGGGTTAAACAATGCCGTACGGTTTGTTTGATAAGAACAAAGGGGTCAGAGTTCACTAGATGCTGTGTGCTGATCCTATTCTTCTGTGTAGCAGTGGGGCTCCCCAGCAGGGAATTAGCTGTTCACTTTGTTCCTTATTCACACAGGAGGCATATGACATTAGATGTAAGATCACATCTATAACGGGTTTAAAAGTGTTGACTTCAAGGTTGATTATAACATTTCAATCTTTTATTTTTCCGCTCCACAGCCGACACAAAGCAGCCACGAACGTCTCGTCGCACACAACAACCAAAGACCCTGAACACGCCGGAGGACTCCACATACTACACACTCATTCATGTGAGTCAGCATCACGCAGTGATAGTCTGGGCTTCAGCTTTAATGATCTTTCTCACACTTTTCCTGGTCTTTTCCAGAGGTCTGTCCAGGACGATAAAAGGAGGCCAAGAAAACAAAGGTAAATCAATTAGCAGAAGTATTGTACTAAACAACAATGTGCGCCCTCTTTAGAAGCTGCTGCTTACACAACAATCACGATTCACTGTATACCGGCTTTTTAAAACTAGTATATGAAATAGTATGCTGTGTGCAGTGAAATCATACCCTATTATTGTCTTAACATTATAGTTGAAGTCTCATATGTTCACCAAGACTACATGTATTTACAGTAATCAAACAGTGAAATATTATTACAAATGTTTCTATTATAATATGTTTTAAAACTGTAACGAGGAACTCATGGCAGAGATCCATTTGCTCCATTTTCTGCCATTCTCCAGCTGTGGTGTTTGAAGAGTCTTTATCCACTCAAACTCTACTCCTCTCCGTGTATTAGGAGGATAGAGACACACGTCCTCTTCCGGGCAGTTTCCTAACATTATATGTTCATTGAAAATTCTTCATTATTTCCCTGATGGTGGAAATCAGGGTTGGGGCCATTCATGAATTGAATTGAGAAGGAATGGTAAATTCCAATTCACTTCCTGAAATGGAATTTGAATTAGAACTGCATGCAGCTGACAGGAAATGGAATTGGAATTGAATTCAGAAATTTATTCGTATTCAGAAATTTATCACCACTGTCTTTCAGTTATTAATTCATAATGTACTGTTCTCATTTTTTTTTACTTGCATTTGATCAACTCTATTTCATACATTTCTTGATATGTGTAAATCAACATGAATAAAGTTCATATGTATGTCTTTAAATGCAATGACAAATACATGCTCAGCAATAAACAGAATTCAGCGGAATTGTTCCTGAATTGAATTCCACTTCCTGTAATTCCAATTCAATTCCAATTCTGTTTCCTTTAATTGTTGTTTAATTCCAA
>JAUMHP010000082.1:3706014-3720462 GCA_032361065.1 Enteromius trimaculatus | reverse complement strand
GAAATATATTCTTTGTTTTTTTCTCATTGTGTTGATGATTAAGGGATTTTGGGTTTTGTTTTCCCTCCTATATATTGTTTCTATGAAACAGGAATCCAGGGCGAGATATTTTCATGTTCATAATCACCCTGGAGTGCTCAAAATTGTGAATTGTGAAAATTCTAGGGATGTCAGTAATTGTGGCCCACAAAAACATTTATTTCACAATGAGATTTTCTCCCCATTTCAATTGTTGTAATTCAATAATAGGTTCGAATTTTGTTTATCAAAAGGAAAAACAATGCAGATTTATTTTCACATGTTTACATGCACAGTGCAAATACTTCAGAAATAATATATATTCTGTTCCTATCATTGCTCATAAAACTTAAGCAGCATTGGGTATGATTCATAATCTTTACCCACATGAATTTGATCTTAGTCTGACTAATTCAGAATGCAGCTCTATTTTTCTCATGTTTTTCTCATATTTTTATATCATAAAGTATCTTGAAGTAGAAAAAAAACTCAATTGTAACCCGTATAGTGATTTGTGACTGTTGCTAAAAGCTTGCATATTACTGCTAGTTCCTGTAGCATTTGGCTGTCAGCGGTAAGTCCAGCATGACATATCTGCAGTGTCACAGCATGTGTGAAATATTGTGTGTGTGAACATGAATCCGGACCTCCGTGAGCGCCGCTGACAGGAGATTTCACAGACCAGCTGAGTGACAAACAGCTCTGACAGACAGACAGACAACTCTCACACAGACACGCTTCATCAAGGACCAGTAGCTTTTGCTAGTCAGAGATAGGCAGCAGCATGCATCATTTCAGTATTCATCAAACCAGCTTTCATAATATCTGTATGTTTCTGGTCTTGTTGCGAATGATTGATCAGAACATATATTACATTACTTGTAATTGCTGTGTCAGTAGAGGTTTGAGCGTTTCACATTGAGTTTAAGAGTGAGAAGGTCAGTAGCACAGACAAATCTCTGGCTCTCTGATGACTAGTCTATGTTCTGTCAGAGAGAAATAGAGGAAAAGATTGGCAGAGGAAATAGAGAAAGCAGAAAGACAGGGGACCGATAAGGTATCTTGGGAGAAAAAAGGGCAAGCTGAGGACATGCAAGTAATGAAGGTGTGCTGCAGTACAAATGTGCAGGACTAGAGAGACAGAGCAAACAGACGGAGCAAAACACTCTGTTTTCCTGCACTGTGTAGCTGCCCTCAAAACCATGCCCAAGAAAACAAAAACTAATTGTATTCTGAAAATGAGCATATTTTTTATTAGGATTTTGCCATTTTTGGCTTTGATTTCATTATGTTATTTATACAAATTCTTTAATATATATTTTCTATTTGAATTTTATTTTATTTTTTTCATGACATTTCTTAAGTTTAGAACAACATACATATACTTTATTATTTTGAGTATCATCATAAAGTATTACATTATTATTTTTTTTTTGATAACACAAAAATAAAAGTATTACATATTTTAAATTGTTATATGTTTTGTATTAATGTTTTGTTTTTATTTGATAAGGTTTTCAACACAATTGCTGCTTATACTTAATATTTATAAGTATATAATAAATAGAATTAAGTCAGCAAACACCAAATATGATGATGATGATGGTGATTATTTATCATTGTTATTTTTATTATTATTAGAAGTAGTAGTCATGTTGTTTTCTTTTTATGGTCATAACTCATCTTAATATGAATATATTTTCTATTTCTATTTTTGTAATTTCATGATGTTTCTCAAATTTAGAGCAGCAGGTATATGAAAAAAATACTCATCATAAAGCATTGCATATTATTATTATACTATCTTTAAGACAGTTTTATGGTAATAAAAAAATATAAGTATTACATATTTATTTTATAATTTTTATTTGTTAATATGTTTTATATTAATGTTTTACCTTTGGCATTTTGACATTAATTTAATAAGGTTTTCCGAACTAATTCTCAATTGTAGTTATAATATATTAATTATAATATAAATAGTAATTGATTGTCTGTTTGTTTTTGGTTCGTTAGTAAGACAGACAGGAAGTGCATCAGTAGGCCAGTGGGGCTGACTGATATAATTGCATCAGTGGTCTAGCTGGCAGGCCGTAGGCTCTCGGCTTTAATGGTTTCATAGATCTCTGTTTTAATTACATAACGCTGGAGATAAGCCCAGAGACAATGAGTAAAGTCCACTGAAAGAACATTTCCGTTTGAGCCCATCACTGCTGAAGAGCCCGTCATGAATCAGAGCCTGTCCTGAAGGCCATCACTTACATACTGCAGAACAGCCATGAAATAGACTCAGTTCTGCATAACGGCCACCCATTAATAGCAGCCTGCTATGACAAAATAGATGTTATTTATGATCAGGAGCAATAAACTTTGACTGAAGGCGAGGAGGGGGGTGGTTTCTGTAACAAAGAATTCACTAAAACTTGTGTCATTCCAAAGTAGATAGAAATGAGTTCATGCCGCTCTCCAAAAATAAAAGTAGTTCTTCACAGCTGACAGATCATCGGTTTTCTCTGCAGCCCCAAAAGGCTGGACAACGATGACCAGTACTACCAGGGTTTGTCCAGCACAAAGTCCACAAGCCTGCCCAGTGTCAGACGCCGCTCGAGCAAACGGAGATCTTCCACTGGAAGAAGACGCTCTTCTGAGAGATCACTGTCTGATGTCCCCAAATCTGACCTCCCTAGTGACCCAACAGAGACAAGGTGAAAGAACATTAAACATTTGCATCATTCTGTCCGTTTAACAAATACCATCCTGGAAACATTGACCTCAGTGCAGCACATGATAAATGTGTTTGAGCTGGAGATGCAGATATCAAGACGTAAAAACCTCCTGCTTTGTTTCTCGCTAGCGTCTTCATTTCCGTGTGAAGCTTTATCTGCCCCTCTCTGTCCACAGGCACTCGTTCTCTAGAATACCCTCTACGGAGAGTCAAAGCCAGGACAACCCTTATGACTACAGAAAGATACTGAGGAAGACCTCCCAGAGACGAAGGCTAATAACACAGCCCTAACCATCGATCCTCAGAACTTCTGTAAATACTGTCAGTCACTGACGAGGTCAGCAAAAAATGTTGGTTGTCCTTAAAGGAAGAGTTCGTATACTCACCGCTACATCATTCCAGACCCACATGATGAAACCAAAAGGAGAACTTTTGAATAATGTACCACCTGCTCATGAATCAATTGAGATGATTCGTTCACAAATCAGATGGATCCGGTTCAACTCACTGCTCAGTGGAGGGGAAGATTGTCTTTTTTTGGGTGACCTGTTTCTTTAAGTAATACACCATGTTTTCAGTCCATTTATTGCTACTTGGTTTGGTTTTCCATGAAAGCGCTGGCTTTAGTTCAAGTAGTTACATAAATAATGACTACTTAATGTTTTTGCTGTACAGAATGCAATGCTATACTTGACTAATCAGAGACTTAAATGAAGAGAATGATATTTTTATGGATGGAGCCAAGGAGCTGATGCTTTGAGAGGACATTTGTGCTGCTCTGGCTTGATTCTGAACTCAGGTTTAGCAGTCGCTGTGTTCTGTACATTAATGCATGTGTAACAAATAACGATTTGTTCTTGAAGATTTCATGAACTGACCTTTATATTAGCACCAATTAGGTTACATTTAAATTACTGTCTGTACTGGAATATTTGATTTAGTGAGTCAGATTTGCATTAAAATATGCATTAGAATAATTCCCCAGATTCACTGGTATCCAAATACATACTTGTTTGACTTGTGTATTCTTGGAATGTCACTTATTTGTAAATATTATTTTTTTTAAATAATAATAATAATAATAATTTAATTAATTAGCCTAATTAAATTATGAAATGTACATAATGGCTGAGCAGACTAAGGTTACTATAAATATAATGAATACTAAATCCGCTCATTCGTTTATGTGTCCTTTTTTATGTAAAATGCATTATATGGTATTAAAAGATTCTGAATTCCATGTTTAGGGATCAGTGACTAAATAAAACAAAAGAAAAAGGTTTATTAAATTAGAATATTAAACGCAGGTTACTGCAATTCATCTAACATAAATTGTACATTTAATTTCATAACTGATCAAATAAATCAATCTGTTTTTGTTTGTATTTTATTGTGATGCTAATTTTTTCTATTGCAATAGAGCAATACATTTGTTTCTCTCTTGACCTGCTTTTCTATGCAATTTCCCCCCTCGTTTTCTCCACACCAACCTAATATGAGTGGACAAAAACGCTGCTTTATTGTTATTTTGCTTAACTTATTATTTTCTACACCCTATAATTTAAATTGATTTATTCTTTATTCAGGGTTGTATTATATGCCTGATGAATAAATGACCTTTGTGCAATTGCGCACGATCTCCGCATGGCATTAAGAATAAATAAAATCATATTCTTGTTCTTATTACTTCAGGATTTCCTGTTCAGGATTGAAATTTGTTGGTCTCCAATTTCCTTATTAATAAGAAATGGTTTAATGATAAAAGGGCTATAGATATAGACCGTATGTCTGAATGTCATGGTCCATGGAGCCGGGCTGCTCCTCCTGCTTCTGATGAAGTCCGCTCGCTGCTGGAGTAAAGAAATTACAGAACCTAAAAAAAGAGCTGTTGTGCCTTCAGCACAGATGCGGGTGGTGCGCCAGGAGGGGCATAAACTAGTGTGTGTGGTCACGATTAACGACGCAAAGTAGTTCGTCATGACCTAAATCGCGTCGGAATTTCTCTGGTGACGTGAAACGGATTATCTTTACGCCACAAGAAGCTTTTATTACCACTTTTTTAAATGTACTGTGCACCCTTAACTTCCGTTTGCAGCTAAGGCATGTAAAAGAGAACGAGATCTGTTGGATGCATGCGTCTCCATCAGTGTCAGCGTTTCTCCGTGAGTTCAGTGACGGTCTCCGGCTGCTCCAAATCATTGCGCACGGCGCACCAACTGAATCTAGTCGCTCAGTCTCGGCTGTTCTCCACCTGAGGGCTTCCAACATCTTTTATGAGCACTTTATCAATTAAAACACTTGATTTGACGCGTTTGGACAGGTGTGATTGTAAATACATCGCGCACGCAGCTGGATTTTTGGCGTCAGCACCACGGCTGCGGACAGCTCCCGTTTCCCCCGTGACGCGCGTCTGGATGGCTTCTGCTCGCGTTTCTCTGTCGCTGCTCTGATCCGCTCTGTTCGCGATGGCATCACACGGGTTTTGGTTCCTAGGTGCTGAAAACGCGTCTGGAGACGGCAGTCAAAGCCCGAACACCCGTAAGTGACATGGCGTTCAAAAACAAGCTTGAAAATATGCTGCATGATTGTGTTTATGTATTTGTTATTTGGGGCTGGGAGACAAAGAAATGCGACATTTGTTGTGTCAAGGTTAATTTCAAACCTTGAAATGTCTTGTCAGCTGTGTCGTATGATAAAAAACGACATCATTTAGTTCGCTATTTTAAAGCCAGTTCCACGCCGTGGATTATTGATGTTGTTAATGGAAGTTTTATGACGGATATGGTGTTGAAGTCGCACGCTTGTGATCGTTTCAGCCAGAGCATGGTGTCAGGCGGCGGCCCAAAAATTCTCCGGAGGCATCGGCTCCAAATTATGTGGTACGTTTATTTTTAACATGATGTGTATACTTGTATCTCATTTACTTTGGTAAAATGTGATATGGTAACGAACAACGCGGGACTGTAATAGCTAGGCTATTTCATGTTCTCATACTGAACTGTTTAATATTATTAAGAACATTTGATATAGACGCTGAAACGAATTAGGTGTTAGGTTAAAAAAGTGACTCTTTCCTACAGAAGAGATGCTATTCATTCAGTTAACTGAGTAATCGTTTCTTCTGTAGCTCTGTTAAATGTCGGGGAGGCTGAGAAAGCAGCTCAAGCCCCGGTTAAAGCAGAAGATGGGTCTCCAGCCGAGAGCTGCGGCTGTAATAAACCCTGTAACTGCCCCAAAGCCGCCGCGTGCTTCTCTGATCTCTATTCAACAGGTAAACCACACCACATCGCCATCACAACTGAAAAAAGTCAAAATTTCCTTAAAAAGCTGGTTTCATGGTTGGTTATTTTCATTACCACTTCATTTATTCGATTTAAACATTTTTCCATGTATTTGTCTATGTTGTCTGTTCACCAAGACTGCGTTTTTCGTTCAAAAGCGTTTTTTGCAGCCTATATATACATAGATAACAAAATATAGGCCTATATATTTTTTATTGTTTTTTTTGTTTGTTTTTTTTCGTCGTTTGTATAATACACATTTGTAAATGTCATTTCCGAAACCATTTAAAAATTATATTTATGTGAGCAAAAATAATTAAAATAAACTGAAATAGAATAAATGCATGCCTGTGCAGTTTTGGGTAAATTAATGGATTTAAATATATTTATATATTGCACATAAAAATGTAACAATGCATTTCGGAGATCTTGTCCTCTGTTTCTTTCTCAAGGTTAAATGAAGCTATTTTACTCTTGATTCCCGCACATGCAATCATCTGTTAGGCTATTTTAATGCAATCATGCTATTATTATTTTATTTATTTATTACAGATCTTTTACCTGCACTGGATGGGGACGCGAAGACTATGAATTTTCTGCAGGAGGTTGTGGATATATTGCTGGCTTATATAGTGGAATCTTTTGACAGGTCAACGAAAGTCATTGATTTTCACTATCCAAATGAATTGCTCCAAAGGAATAATTGGGAGCTTTCGGACGAACCCGAGACTTTAGATGATATTCTGATCAGCTGTCGCGCCACACTAAAATACGCCATAAAAACTGGTAAGCGTTTCATTTGTCATTTGTAAATAATAGCCTATACTCTTTAAAAAAGTTAGAACCTGCAATTGTTACCTTAAAAGAGTTATTTCTATTAGATCTAACCCATAAAAATCGTTGTGTTGGTATAAATAGGTATTTTTGACGAATTAATTTTCAGTGTAGGTTAAAAATAGTTGTTGTATATTCTAGTATTCATGTTTTTTACATCTATATATAAGCTAACAAATATTCTGCAATTGATTGTCTTGCTTGTACAACATTTTTTAGCTGACAGAACCGCAAGCATCAGTGTGTGTGTTTGTGCCTGAAGGCGGAACGAATCAGTTCAGAACATGACGTGATATTAAATGAATGCGTCTAGGGACGATTTTATTTTCTCTGATGGCATTTTAACTGACAGGCATTATTTTCGTTTTGGGAATAATTATGAATGATAATAAAGATTGTTTGATTTCCTTGCTGTCTGCGCCGGTCAGAGATTCGTTTGAGCTTCATCTGAAGTAAGCGACTATTAATAGAGAGCCATAAATAGATTAGGCCTATAGATTAGTGGGACATTAACATTTTTGTACGTTAAGTGATTAAGTTTGTATTTGTATCTGTGTCATCTCTATCTTCAGCACACCCCAGGTATTTCAATCAGCTCTCCACTGGGTTAGATATGGTTGGCTTGGCTGCCGATTGGCTAACGTCCACTGCCAACACCAATATGTGAGTGTGGGTCTCCTTCCATTAAAATACAAAGCAGGTTGAGATCATTTCCGTTTTCTCTGCCTTCATAAGCATTATTTTGGCCTGGTCTGGTCTGTGTGGATTCGCAGATATCGTTGAAAGGAATAAAGTGAAAAGCTAATGAATTCAGACAAGCAAATATAACCTTCACGTTCTCATCTTGGGCCATTCACAGAGAGAAAATGAGGTGGAAATTAAAATTGCATTCAGGCTAATAATATCAGTCATTCTATGTTTGAAATTAAAGTTTTTATCTAACACATAATTAATAAAAAATAGCAATGTAGTAACAGTGTAATAACAATGTTACAGTTTTGTGTGAGGAAAAAAAATCCTGTTCCCAAATGTTAAACATTTTAGAAGGTATCATTTATCTATTTTTGTTAAAAAAATAAATAAATAAATAAATAAAACTCATTGAAAATGTACACTTCCATCATTGTCTTAAGCTTACTGCAGTGACACTGCTGTAGAACCTGCAGACTGTTGCAGAATCCTCTCAAGCGTCAGTTGCGAAACAGGTTGTCGTGATGTTTGCTTGTCGTGACATTTTTTTCTGGCTTGTGTAACTGGGTCACGTGATCTCTGTGCAAACAGGTTCACCTATGAGGTGGCTCCAGTCTTCGTGCTGTTGGAATACGTCACGCTGAAGAAGATGAGGGAGATCATTGGCTGGCAGGATGGCCGCGGTGATGGAATATTCTCCCCGGGTAAGCAGCTGTCAATCTGCATGACCTGCCTTAATATATGCACTATGTTGCGACATGAGTGCAAGCACAGGAATTGGCAAAAAGTTGTTAGGAGAGGATGTCTCCATTAGTCCATTTGTTTATGTATATTGAATATATGACCATATATATAGATATATATAGCCGATATAAGACAAATGTCATTTGTGTTTGTTGGTTATACAATTATTATCCAACAGTGGATGTATTAGTCCATGTATATAGTTGAATGAGGTGAATGATGCAAATTATGCACTTTCTGTCCCTCTTTGAACCTCTTTGCAAAAAAAACTAAACCAAAAAAATGAGATCAGCATTCACAGCTGGGATATGCTGTAGACAGTTACATATGAAATTCAGAGCCTAAAACAGACTGAGCTCAAGCTTTACCTGAGTAATGGAATGAAATGATTGCTTTATTGTCCTCTAGGTGGCGCCATTTCCAACATGTATGCCATGCTGCTGGCTCGCTATAAAATGTTCCCTGAGGTGAAGGAGAAAGGAATGTCATCTGTACCGAGACTGGTGGCCTTCACATCTGAACATGTATGTCTGTTCATGTATTTTCAGTAATAGTGGAATAATAAATACTGTAAATAGTCATTTTAAGTCAGAATGTAAATTGTGAAAGTCATTTTTTTTTTAAAAAACACTCCACAATTACATAATGATAATATATTATATTAAACTAAACTGTATTTATGTCCACATTTCGGGAAAGTTTCAGTTATTAAGAGAGAGAGAGAGAAAGAGAGCAGTCAGAGGATAATTCCCACATTTTACTTAAAAATGTGTTTTCTGTATTGCAAAGTGAAATCAATTTCTAAGAGTAAAAGAGAAATGAAAAAAAGGAAAGAAACAGCAAAAATGTCAAAACAGCAAAGTTGTCAATTTATACATGATTTTACAAAATGGCTTGATTTTAGAACATTTTCATATGTACTTGTAATGGTTATTATTATTAAATAATCACTATTATTATTTTTTTATAGATATTTCAAGATTTAGGTTTATATGCAATTAAGTGCATTAATGACTGATTCTGGTTTTCAGAGCCATTTTTCAATCAAGAAAGGAGCAGCCGCACTTGGAATTGGTACAGAAAGTGTCATCTGCATTAAAGCAGATGAAAGGTTAGTCTGGAGATCACTACTGATGCATTACTTCATGACTGTACAATTGAGAAACGCACGTCTTATAATCACTAAACCATACTACTTCTTTCTCTCATTTCTTCCAGGGGTAAGATGATTCCTTCCGACCTTGAAAGGAGGATTATTGAAGCCAGGCAGAAGGTAATTTCAATGACCGTGTCTCCATGACCGTCTTGTGTGTCACTTTTAGGCCTGTTTAAATAATCTGTTTCTTTGGCAAAATGGGTCCTTGAACGGCAAATTGATTTCTTTCTCACAGGGATATGTGCCGTTCTTTGTCAGCGCCACGGCCGGCACCACGGTTTATGGAGCCTTTGATCCTCTCATGGCTATAGCAGACATCTGTAAGAAGCATGATGTCTGGATGCACGTAGATGTGAGTGGATCTGCTTCCCTGACTTTACACGAACTTACGTGAACTTCCTGAACGTTTCACCTGTGAAATACAGACAGTGGACTCGGATCCAAGAGTGATCTCAGTGTTGGCACATCAAATAGCTGGATGCAGAACTGAGGACCCTTTTGTAGCTGCATTACAGATCTTAAAGGGATAGTTCACCCAAAAGTGAAAATTCTGTCATCATTTACTCAACCTTGAGTTATTCCAAACCTGTATGAGAGATATTTTAAAGAAAAGTATGGAAAAAAATACCATAACAAGTTATTGGGGACCATCAACTTTTTTTCAAAATATGATATTTTGTGTTCAACAGAAAAATAAAACTTATTCAGGGTGGAAACAACTTCAGGATGAGTACACAACAGAATTAGCATTTTTGGGTGAACTATCCCTTTAAAGCTGTCCTATTATGCTCTGTAATAAAGTCTTTATTTTTGGGGTGTACTAGAATGTATTTTCTGTTTTGATGAAACCCCTCCTTTAATATAAAAATATAAAATGTGTCTGATTGGTTAGCTGGCCCAGTGTGTTGTGATTGGCAAACTGCTTAAAGCTGCTCTTAGACCTGGCCCCTGTTCCATAAAACAAGATTAGAGTTTAAGCCAGGCTTGTTTCAGTTAGTCTGACTGAATGCCAGTTAATTTGTATTAAAATAAATCAGACTATCTGCCATAAGCCTGGCTTATTTTGTAAACTTGTTTTATGGAACAGGCCCCTGGGGCCTGTCCCATAAACCAGGGGCTTGTTCAATAAAACAAGTTTACCAAATAAGCCATGTTTATTTCAGTTAGTCTGACTTATTGCCAGTTAATTTGGTTTGAAATAAGTCAGGCTATCTGCCAAAAGCCTGGCTTATTTGGTAAACTTGCTTTATGGAACAGGCCCCTGGTCTCAGACTCAATTCTGCACAGTTTCACTTCAACCCTAATCAAACAGACCTGATCCAGATAATCAAGGTCTTTAGGATCACTAGAAACTTCCAAGCAGGTGTGGAACTGGGGTGCGTTTTCCGAACGACGATGTAACTCACTGATTAACCACCATAGTATGATGCGTTGTTTTAGAAATGAACTAGCAAGTCACGACTGTTTGCCGAACACGGTCACATCTCCGATGTTTGAACCACATTAGTTCAACAACATTGGGCCATTGTTAATGATGTCATACGCATGTGGTGAAGGAATAACTTATGTTATTTAACTGACTAGAGATATAAAAGATGCTGCTGTATTGAACATGACACATATTGACTAATTTACTACAGTATTTTTAGTTCACTGTCATTTTGCTTTATTTGATCTTTGAATCATTGCAGGTTCCCTCTTACATCATACTCCGGGGTTCCCTTAGCCATTTATGCACATTGCACTTTTCAAAAACAGTGTTTAGAATAGACGCGCATAATACATAATTAAAACGCATTTTATATTTAAATAGAATGGAAAATAAAGATAGTAATGCATGTTAGTTTTCTTCTAGTGCACAAGACCATATTTATTAAAGCCCATATATCTTAATACCAAGAAACTATGCTTCTAACCACAGGTCCAAAGCTGTAGTTTCAACCACGTATGTTTGTGACGTTGACCGCGAGCGTTGGTTTAAACTATGCTTTCGGGAAACACTGAATCGTTGAACTGCGCTGATAATGACAGAACTTGTGACCATAGTAGGCTAACAATGCTTTTGGGAAATGCACCCCTGGTTGGAGTTAAACTGTGCAGAGCTGTGCTACAGGAACTGAGTCTGAGACCAATGCCTTAGACAATCGTTGATAGGAATTATTTAAAGGGCCCTTATTAGGGGTTATGAAATGTTCAGATTTTGGCCCCCAACAAAAGATTGACGTAAATGAAAGGTCAAAAAACACTTGTTTGTTTTATAATATGCATTTAATTGTACGTGATGCTAACCTGCGGTGATTGATCTCATTTTCCTTTCATCGTGCCTGTAATAGTCGATAAAGCTGCATTTGTGAGTGCAGTGTTGCTTTGTGTAAAATGAGACTCATTTAAAGAGTCCCTAACATACATTTTTGAAACTGAGTTAATGAAAACCCTTGCAACGTACAGAAACACTCCAAGTCACCACCAATTCATTACAAACCAGAAAACTCAGAACACCTCACGTAGCAACACCCTGCCTTTTTGGTGGCAGATATTCTGCACAAACGTAATCTCCAGAACATAGACAAATGATTTGTTGCTGTTTAACCAGCTGCGTTTGAAGTGTGGCATAGGGATAATTTAGCAAGCATGTAATAAATGTCATCTTTTAGAAATGTAGATTGTTTCCTATTAAATGAAATGCATGCCATCAGTCTGTGTGAGTGTGTACATGGGCGTATTCACTCTCATGGGGTTGATAGCAATATCTTATTTTCATCACTATTCATTTTTCTGTGGTGATGCTGTCGCCTCTGGCATTTCAATAGGCACAATACTGTGGCGGCACACATACACTGCATTTGAATCCTCTCCGGCTCATTCATCTGACCTAAAGCCAGCAGCTCTTCAGTCTCAAATAGACTATATACTGTAATGCATATATGTATGTATATTTTGATAAATGTTCTGCAGAAGAAATACAATATCCGCTTATATATTATAGATAATAAGTATTTTTTGTCAGAGTTCTTTTTTCAGATCTTTTTTTAAATGTGACAGACAAGCATGTTTCTGTTAACACATTCTGTTTCTGTATTCATACAGGGAGCATGGGGCGGCAGTTTGCTAATGTCCCGAAAACATAGATGGAAGCTGAATGGAGTCGAGAGGTCAGTATATTCTGCAGGTCCTTTGGATTAAATGTCCGTCAAGGAAATATATCCATGTGGTGATTGGTCAACTTTAGTAAAGCAGCTTCATCTGTGTAACTCTTTTATATTCTGACTAAGCTAGCCAGTGCATGGTTTCCGCTCAAACTAAGTGAATTCTCATTTTTAGCCCCCCTCCTCCCCAGCACCACCTGTCTAAGTCTGCTACGAGGGATTCTTCTTTACCTTTTGCAGCAGCATGTCTCCTAATATCTTTTAGTCTGTGCAGGTTAATCAAGTCTTCATATTTGCTCAGTGGTGTAGCGTATTCAGCCAAGATCAAACTTACCATACACCTTATTCTTATCAATAAATGCTTGTTAAATTCATTTAGAGAGTTGGCATGACTGAAACATGATTAAGGAGTATAAATAATTTCAATTATTTTTTTTTTGTATACATTGATATTTTTAGGGCTAATTCTATGACCTGGAACCCTCATAAAATGATGGCGGTGCCCTTGCAGTGTTCGGCTCTGCTGGTTCGAGAGGAGGTGAGACTGTCTGCCATATTCATCTAAACCAAAACACATTATCACATCATATTTTTACAGAGGCCAGTATTGAACCACTAAGTCATGCTTAAAAAATTGTGATGAAGTGACATCTGCCAGTGAATGTTATGAAAAGTCACTTTCCTAAATAACTTCCTACTAATTCATTTAAAAGCCATTTTATGTTTTGTCATTCTTTGGCCTTCTCTTCATGTTATCTGTTCCAGGGGCTGATGCAGAGCTGCAATCAGATGCAGGCCTGCTATCTTTTCCAGCAGGACAAGCACTATGATCTGTCCTATGACACAGGGGACAAAGCCCTGCAGTGCGGCCGCCATGTGGACATCTTCAAACTATGGCTAATGTGGAGAGCTAAGGTATTAAGAACTTTATGTGGTTACACTTTATTTGGATAGACCACTTTAGACTTTATTCTGCTAACCGTAATTTAGCAACTACAAGTCAACTAGCAGTCATTAGAGTATTAGTAGACTGTCTGCTTAATATCTTCTAACACTTTATTTTAAGGGGTCCAAAAACATTCAACATACTGACTACTAACTTTGCAAGTACATGTCAACTTCTACTATAACCTTAAACCTCCTCTAAGTCTATTCTGAGAGTTAGTAGACATGTAGTTGTGAATTAACGAGAATTAGTTTGACACGGGGTTGACATGTAGTTACAAAGTTACTCGTACACAAATCTTAAGACATTTACACAAAGGTGGATTGAAAATGCAAAATAGCCAAGGTGACTGGATGCCATTTACTAAATTAAACTAGTAGACTTGTGTTAAGCTCCCTTGAAAAGTGGCCTCTCTTCGAGGACTGTTAGGACAGGCGTTCATCTAAATTGGTCGGTTGTGTATTGAGGTTTATTGTGTAATTATTACAATGTTTGTCATCTCATTTCTCCTCTGAAGGGTACTGTTGGTTTTGAGGCTCAGATTGATAAATGTCTGGAGCTTTCAGAGTATCTCTATAACAAGATCAAAGACAGAGAAGGATATGAGATGGTCTTTGATGGAAAGGTAGGTCTGATTAGATGCATTTTATTCTTAAACTACATAACACCAGGCCTTTTCTACTGACAGAAATTTCTGCTGTTTCTGAGTTTGATGGCACATAAATGGAGCACAGATAGTCTGTGCATTGACCGCCCTCAGCATATTATCCACAATAATGCCGACAATGATGTCACAATGTAGCCACAATAATCGACAGAAAGTAATTCTAACATTTTCTGTTTTTTAGAGTTAGGTTGTTGTACCACAAATTGAATAGATTTTCTGTGGCAGTCTAACATTATAATAT
>JAUMHP010000082.1:3678606-3690303 GCA_032361065.1 Enteromius trimaculatus | reverse complement strand
GACTCTTTGCATAAATGTCATTTAATTGTCAATAAAAGCCTTTGAAACGTATGAAGTGCTTGTAATTATATTTCAGTACATCACAGAAACAGCTGAAACAAAGATCTAAAAGCAGTTTAGCAGCAAACCTTGTAAAAACTAATATTTGTGTCATTCTCAAAACTTTTGGCCACAGCTGTAGAATGCATTCAACTAGTCATATCCACTATTGGATTACTGACAAAATAACCTCATATGATTTCTACACCACATGGTTGAGTACATACAGTAGTGCATTAGTACAAGTGTGTAGTGTATAGTGCGTCATTTGGGGCGGGTTAAAAGTGTTTTCAGTGCATTGTGCTGTTGCAAGAGTGTTTTGCATGGGTGATGTTGCTAAATAGGGTTTTCTGATTGTTGCTAATAAGCTGTCGTGAGTCATGAGTGTTGCTGGGCATTACTATGCAGTTGGTAAGATGTCTGAGTATTTTGTGCACTACTGTGTGGTTGCTCTGATGTTCTTGTGGTAAGTAAGTAGTTGTTTCACTCAGAACATCTTAGTAAAATATATCACTGTTGAGAACAAAACACTACTTAGAAACACCTTAGTAACTACTTAATAATAACAAGAACACACTAGCAATCACATGGCAAGGTACTAAAACACTCAGAACATCTTACTTATTGTGTAATGCCCTGGCAACCACAAACAACACACTAAACAACATCATACTGATCAGATTTTCACATGGCAGACAATAAAATGGGTAGCCTAGAGTACTGTTAAATTTAGTTACCTTGAGTAAGAGTAATAACAATATTGATGATTATCTTAAAAATGTGCTAAGTAATATGGATTCATGGTTTGTGGCAAAAATAATTGTTGCATCTTAATATAGCCACTTACTAAATCTAGATTTAATTAACTGGGCACATTTTTGTCAGTGCTCTAACATAATCCGAACACGGCACAAACGATTGCCATCAATTTATAACTGGGGCAATGAATAGAATACCACACAGACACCTAATATGTTTTGCGTAGAAAACAAGGTAAGTTCATCTTTATAAGTTTATTGGAAAATGTTGCTGAGTAGGAGGAAGGTCTTTGTGGTTGGTGGGAATGAAAAGGCTTTCATGAGCTGCAGACTGTGAATTTCTCTCTGTTTGTGCGTGGTGACCTGCTGGCCCTTATTAACATGCCTCACCAAACAGCCTAATGAGCAAACATAGATGAGATGGAGGGGAGAAAGAGGGAGATGATGAAAATAGCGATAAAAGGAAAGAGGTGTATGAGATAATTGTTATGATCACCAGCTGGAGGTACCCTCGGAAGCCACCAGAGGGCACTCCAGTCTGCACTGTGGTTTGTGTTGGGGTGTCACTCCCTTTCACTGTTTTAGGACTTTTATTATGACATGTGTCTCCCTCTGTTCCTTTGTCTGCTCGGGTTTCAATGCCAACTCCCTTATGTCTCTACCCAGTTTCCAAGTCAACAGATTAGTTCGTTCCCCCTGGTAATCTTGTTGTGTAATGTATTTAAAGGATGTTTGTCAGTGTGTCTTTGCCGTTCATTGTGGTATCAACCCTTTGTAAGCCTTTCTGTGTTTTCTGTGTCCTATTTGGATTTACCGTTACCGACCCTGCCTACCTTGGACTATTGCCTTTGTGTTTTGCCCTTCCTGGATTCTGCTCGCTGTTCGCCCGACCTTTGTCAATCGGATTATTCTTGCGTTTGCCTCTGGCATACCTGATTGCCATTGTTTCGACCCTGCCTGCCTTGACCCGGAGTTTAATTAAAGCCTGCAATTGGATCCACTTGTCTCTGTTTAGCTTAACAATAACAATGACAAGAATCATCACATACTATTTTACTGAGCCTCGTCTGATGTATTGAGTCTGCTGGAGGAGAACACTTCATTTTCAAGAGTTCCTGTCCGAGTTCATGCTCTCACGTCGTTGCAGCAAATTCAACTGGGCAGCTGTCAACGGAACCGCGAGACTGGCAGCCTTTTTAAAGGCTCAAAAGAGCACCAGTCTTTTTGCTCGTCAGCAGGAGACCTCGCCATTGAGTGCACGCAGTGCCGCGAGAGGTCTCTCCTCCGCAACCAGGCGTCAAAAAAGAGCAATTTCATCACGGTTTCATAGCCATTCTCCGACTATGCGACCATGCGTTTCTGAGTGCGACAGTTTCCTCACCTCTTCAGACGGACACGATCTCATGCTTGGGCCGGGAGCATGCTGAAGCAGCGCTCGTGGATGACTCATGCGTTCATTGCGAGCGCATGACTATCGTTACACTGCGTTCGCGCCTCTCGTTCGCGAGAAGGCTCCCCTAGCGTTCTTCCCGCGGTGAGACGGAGAGCCTAGGGGGCATTGGGGGATCGCACGGTGACTGTGCAGAATGTTTCACGGGACGAGAGTGCTCCGCGAGCGTCTGCCAGCGCCTGTAGTTCTGTCGTGGTTTTCTCTTAGGCGTGCACTCCCCCAAAAAAAAAAAAAAACGGGCCCAGTGTACCTCTGGAGACACACGAGGATGCTGAGATGTCTTCCGCTGCATCAGAGGGAGAGTCGAACGACGAGGCGCTCGCCGGTGCGGGGCAGAGGTCGTCTGTGGCCGCTGCTCCGTCCCAGGCAGATGCTGTGCTCTCGGCTATGCTCCTCCGAGCCGATCGGGTTGGAGGTGCCGCGTGCGCCTTCGGCCGATACGTCTCGGCTGGATGATTGGTTCCTGAGTTCTCGGACCTTGGCCCCGTTGCGGCCCTCCTCGGTTCCTTTCTTCCCGGAGGTGCATGAGGAGCTGACCAGGTCCTGGCGCATATTGTCATGCCTCATTTCTGCTTCACCTCAGGCTCCTTCGGCGGTCTGGGCTCGAGGCTCGAGCGTATCGGTACTGCGTTCTCCTGTCCAACCTGTTCCTGTCTCTCCTAGTCTTTACCAGACTCAAAGAGGAATCTCTGTCTGCCCAATGGCAGATGGACGTTCACATTCAACACAGGGACCCGGTGCTTCGGTACCTCAGCCAGATAGGTCTTAAGGTCAGTCGAGGAAAGAGCAAACTCTGTCCGCAGAGGATCTTTTTTCTCGACACGGAGCTGAACTCGATCGTGACTGCCCGCCTCGCGGGGGAGAGCGCGCAGGCCGTGCTGGGACATATGGCAGCCTCAGCCGCAGTGATGCGGCTGGGGCTTCCTCATATGACACCACTTCAGCACAGGTTTCACGATCGGTTCATGAGATGGGCATCGCACCATGGCACACTCCGGATCGGCGTTTTCCCGCAGTGTTGCCACCTTTTCAACCCATGATTAGGCTCCCTTCAGGCGGCAGGGCCTCTATGTTAAGAGTTCCGACATTTCGGTGTTCACACGAATGCCTTCATGGGTTTGGGTGCTGCATGCTAGGGTTGGATTGCACAGTCTGCCAGAAGGCTGTGTTTCCCCTCACTTATATCCATATCTTATCGATATAGTGCATTTTCTTGAAAAAATTGTGTCATTATATCACGCTCCTCGGAGCGTGTCCGGCCACATCCCATGCCGTACACACCCCGACTTAAGAGAGAACCTCATTTGAAACAGCGAAACACTCTCTGATTCTGTTTATCTCAGTTTCCCCTTATACACACCCTAGGGGGTGGAGCCTCCCTTCCAATACACCTGAACATCCAACACACTTCCCAAACGCAAAAGGGAATAAAGTGCAACATTAACATTAAACACATTGTTTTCCAACACAAGAACATTGCGAAACACTTACAATATTAACATAAAAATGCAGCAAGTCAGCTCTATTTTCTGTTTCTGTCAGTTATTATCCATGTGTGGTGTACAGGTTTGTACATGAATACTAAATGACAGCTTCTAATATATACTGTATGTGTAGAGCGATTTATTTAATTAATCTCGCTCTCACTGAAAAAAAACTTTTAATATATAAAGATGACTTAAGGTGCATCAGACAAGATGGCGAGTCAGGAAACTTATCTTTTCGCGGACACTGACTCAGAAAACAATAAAGAATTTAAATATCATATTCCTGGTAATTAGGCTACTTTTGCTGATTCTGTGACAAGCTTTAGTCTATTGTGTGCATTTGAATGCAGAACTCTTCAGCTGTGCTGATGGCGTGCTCTCTGAGTTGAGTTACTTGGTGAAAGTAACTCAAAAGTAATACAGGAGTATGTAACAGTATTGAATCAGTAATATTGTAATATAAGGAATTACTTTTAAATAGCAGTAACAAGTAATATATAATATGCTGTATTACAGTTTGGAAGTAACTTGCACAACACTGCCTATAACGTCTTGCCCATCCATTGGACTGATTACACATACTATTCAGAACCGTCACGCTGGAGGCGTTCCCCATAGCATCTTGTCGACACAGCTCAGGTTCCTGAAGATGAACCTGATCTTTATATTGTTTTCCAGAGTTCACATGCAGATATAAAGTCCTTTTGAAATTATCTTTTTGATTGGCTACCTTACAAAAAGCTGCTTTTATTAAATTATAACGTACTAAAAGTGTAAAAGTGCTAAAAACAATCCTCCACATTCTAAAATCACATACCAAAACCATCCGGCAAAAACATCCCTTTCCAAATTTGTGATTTTCTTAGGATAGTTTTATGTTACATTTTATACAGTGCGCTCTTTCGCTGTAGTTGATAACTGTCTCTCGTAATAACCATTGTTTTTTATATTGATTTTTTTTTTTTTTTTTTTTTTTTTTTTTTTTTTTTGTATGCAGCAACATCTAGTTTGATCTTCACCAGAAACATCTGGTTCCAGCATGCCACACACCTGCTTTCCATTCCCAGAGCAGACAAATACATTCTTTTGTTTCACACAATCAGTTTTTTCACTAATTTGAGCACTGTTAGTCATGTTTCGGCAGAGATTCAATGTTTTTATTTTTTATTTTTTTTTTTACAATTTCCTAAAAACTTTTACTAGAAAAAGTATCACAGATTAATCTCAGACACTATTAGCTCTAATGAACATGATTCTGTATCATACTTTTGCAGTTCAGTATGTTGGCTTTACTGTTTCAGTACTGCTATCTTTGGTTTCACCAAACTGCTGCCCTCTTGAGTTTGAAGCTGTGCCCAGTGGAAGGATGTCTGATATCCATCTGGGATCAACTATGGGTGGACACCTGGATCCTGAATGTACTGTATGGGTTAGCAAAAGCTGGTAAGTAAATTTAATTTGCAATTATGAAGCCACCTTCATAATGTATGTCCTTGAATAAATCCAATAAAAATATATATATAGCTGTTCTTTAACAAGTAGGCCTACAGAACATGGTTAAAAATAAGAAGAGTACAGTACATTTAGATTTTCAAGCACGTTGTATTTCATAAAGCACAAAAAGCATTAGTAATATAGGCTATTTGGAATAATATTTTCTGGCAAAATAGATATGACTTTAATTTTGTTTAGCAAACGATTATAATGTACATTATTAAACGAATGAATCACCAGTCCTTGCACTGAAATTCGTGGGTCTATAGGCCAAAATATGCTTTAGTTTTAACATGTTTACAGTGGAGGCAGACATGACATTAATTTTGCCAAATGTTAGTTCACTTCACTGTTTGTAATCTGTAGATCCAGCACATACAGAAGCAATTGAACATGGAATGCAAAGACAGCAAATGGCAACAGTATTCAGAGTAATAAAAAACATATGCCACTTACCCTGTAACTTTGCATGAATGAACAAATTTGTCAACGTTTTGTATTTTTAAAAATATGAATTACAATGACAGCATTATGATCAGCAGTATGCATACAGAGTACTAAATATAAATATCCAAGAGCTGAAAGATGCATAATGATTTAATTATATTTCATTATACTGTATTTTGATTTTTAGAATGCACCAATCTTTTATATGAATCAAGCTATGTTATTTGAATCCCAGTTGTTCCAAAAAGACAAAAACAAAACTGTACTGTACAACATACTGCACTTCAGTATTGATAAAGTGCAGCAAATTCTTCACATTAGCTCACAAATACACATTCTTTCTCTTAAACAAACACACTTTCTATCAAACACACACACAAAATACTGTATGCACACATTTACAGTACATGAATTCCAAATCAAACTGATATGAAAAGCATTAACTCCCTTAGAAAAAATTGGTCACTGCTCAACCAGCCAAAGCACTGAAAAGGTACTTTTTGAAGGTTATATAAGTCCATCCAAGAAAAAACAAAACATATTCATATTTCTGTTTTTGCTACTTAATTGTAACATAATAATAATAATAATACATCCCTCCTTGCTCCTCACGTAATGCAAATAAACATAGAATCTGAATAACCAAGGAGTATTAAAGGGTTAGTTCACCACAATGTCCTCCGCCATTTTGGAAAGTACTTCAAACTTATTTGACGTAATCAGTGTTGTTTACATCAGGGAAAGCATGCATATGCATTGGGATACACTGATGTCACATGGACTGTTTTACTAATGTAAACCTGGGAACATTTCAGTTGTGTTGCTGTCTAATTGTCTAGCTCTCTGATTTCATCAAATATATCTTAATTTGTGTTCCGAAGATGAACGAAGGTCTTATGGGTTTGGAACATGAGGGTGAGTGACACTTTAATAACACCTGTGCATCAGCTATTAAAATAAACCATTTTCGGAAAGTCCATCAAGTTTTATACTTTGTCTCATGAAAGCACCAGTTTTTCCAAAGTAAATCTCAATTATGGTACCTTAGATCTAAGATTGTATTTATGGGATCATGATGCCAACCAAAGAATGGAGATGTTGGTGCCTCCCTCATGGGTGATCTGGTTGATTCGGCCACGAATGCAGTCCAGAGAAACATAAATGGCAGTACCATTCTGCACTTCGAAAGAAGTTCTCAGCCCCACGCTGGACCATTCACTACCTTCAGGCATATGACCACCCACCTGCTGGGCCAAGGATGTGGCCTGTCCTCCATCTGTACCTTGCCGGTAAAGGGTCAGCTTGACCACATTGCAGGAGTGGATCAGCTTTAGGTTGAGTGCCACACTGACAGCTCCAGCCTCTGAAAACACAAAGTTCCTCTGAGCATGCGGCTCACCTGACCCAGCTAGTCGCATCTGGTCTGTATACGGGCTCATCTGCCTAAAGAGCAGGGGTTTATTTCGTACTGCCCCAGAGGGTAGACTTGTTCTTGAGACAGTGGCTGTGAACATTGAAGAGACAGCAGTAGGGATCCATATCAAGCTCAGCATACTAATCCCAGAACTATCACCAAAGTAGCGGACGTTGCACTGAGATGGGGTGACAATTTCAAAACTGAGCCAGTCTTTGCCGTCAACCTTTGTGGCCCCAGAAAGAGTGATGGAGGTGTCTCTGTAGTTAACACCAGACTTGAAGGAGCGTAGCACCTCCTGGTTAGTACCATTTCTGTTTACGTAGGCAATCAGTGAGAAACCTTCTCGAATGCAAGAATGACCCATTGAATAGATGGCCTGTTGGAGTACAAACTTCACCACACCAGTCTCCATGAATCGCACCCCACGGCTGTCATGGGTCAGCGCCACGATGTAGGGATCAGAGACAGTGGCTATACGGAAGGTGGGACGATAGTTACTCTGGTAGTGGGCTGCTGTGGACATCTGAGCAGTCATGGCCACAGCGCCGGTGTCATGGGATAACCAGAGCAGGCTGAACGAAGCTCCTCCAAGCTCATACGCTTGAATATCTTTACTCTGGTTGCAGTATTGGTTGGGACTCTTCAGCACAAGTGTCAGAGTATGATTGGGTTCAACCTCAACTGCTGCACTTACAGTCACACCCTGGAAGAACTTCCTTTCTGGTTGCTCAATTCGAACCCCGCTGAGGTCTCTACTCTCCTCTTCACTGCCGTTTATCCGTATCCCGACTTGGAGAAAGTTCCTGCAGCTATGCTTTAGTGCAAAGTTGTAGTCTATCCAGAGCAGTCCATGTTGTTGGAGGTTGAGGTAATCATCATGGTTGGTCAGCAGGTCGTTTCCTGCTTTGCCACGAATATTGAGCTGTAGTCCTGGATAAATGGAAGTACTCTTTGACTTTGTAGGTGGTATGACAATGGAAGCTGTCCAAGACTGTGAGAGCATGTTATCAGACACAGTTCCACAAACAGCATCACTGTTGAAAGTACAAGGAATGCCAACAGGCTCGCCATCACAGTCTGAACAAGCCTGGCACTCTTGAAGTTCTTGATTGTAGAAGTACTCATGACCACACAGCCCTCCAGACATCTCCTTCTCAGAGAAACCGAGACAACGAAACCCACCTGAAGAATGAAATAGAGAAGACTGGTGAAACCCAAGAAATCATTTAAGGGCAGGCACTGAGGTGGCATTAAAGGGTTAGTTCACCTGAAAATTAAAATTAGCCTGTGCTTTACTCACCATCGAAACATTCTATTGGCATGTGTTTTTTTTATGTGTTTTTTAAGTTATATTAAAAATTTGCCCGGCCCCTTAAAGTCTTTCAATGGGACTAAATGGGTGTGAAACAAAGCATGTGTATCCGTAATAAAATGTCCCTCACATGTCTCCAGGGGGTAAATAAAGGGTGTAGTGAATCCATGCATATACTTTATAATACTATATATATATATATATATATAAATATAATACGATGTGTAATATGGCTGACTGTGGTAAGAGGTAGATCTTCAGATGGATGATGCAGAACACATGCATCACACCCACACCTCTGGAAAATGTAGGAGCAAAGGAAACAAAGTTTCCTTACCGTAGCAAAGGAAAACCAGTTTTGATTTACATCCAAATCCTGCAACATTTTTCAATTTATTTTGTTCTCTCTCCACGTTCATCACACAATGCATAAGTCTGATATCATCCACCAGGATGCCTTCAACATATGACACATACCGGAAGTGAGAGAAAAGTGTTTATTACATTTGAAATATGGATATTGAAGTATTGAAATATGAAATATTGGATTTGCTACAGGAGCCAGGAGGGGTGTTTATTGCATTTTCTACACTTTATTTAATGTCTTCTGAACCGTTTACCACTAACATCCATTTACTCCAATGAAAGGCTTGGAGGGGCCAGGACAATTTTTAATGTAACTCCGACTGGATTCGTCTGAAAGAAGAAAGTCACATACACCTTGGATGCATTGATGGTGAGTAAAACACAGACTAGTTTTAATTTTTGGGTGAACTAACCATAGGTTTTCTTTTTGCTTACCTGGGGTATTAAAACATTTTACTTGCTCTCCACACAGGCTTGGTAATTCTAGGCATTCATCCCTGTCCTGTTGATAGATATTTGTTACTCAAATACTTGTTAAAGATTAACACATATAACTTGCTCTTCATTGAAATCTTATGTGTTGCATGCATAAAACAGTTGCTGCCACACTGTCACCTGGCACATCCTATCTGCAGTGGGGGAGCACTGTGACACCAGGAAGAATCCAGGGGGACACATAGTGCACCTTTCACACTCCGGTGGATCCTTCTGGAAGTCACAGTATTCTTCAGGCCCACAAGCAATTTGACAGCCCAAAACTGGGTGCCCTGCATCTCCAACTACGTTCACCACTTTGGCATCCACATCTACTTTATGCACAGCATAGGATTTTTGCAGGTGGCTACGTGCTTGGCTCTGAAGGCTGGCCAGTTGGCTTTCAAAATAGCTTTGCAGTTCTCCCTGCAAGCCTTGGAACGAGAATTGCTTGACGGTTTCAGAAAGCAGACCGTACTGAGCCTTCACCACATCCATCTGGTCGTACATGCGGCGCTGCTGGTCGAGTATCTCACGCTGCTGGGAGAGGAGGGCCCCCTGCTGTTCCACCAGTCTCTGCTGCAGGTCACGGATCACTACTTGCTGATCTTTCAAAGCCTCCACCAGCTTCTCTTGTCCCTTTGCCAGCTGTAGATGAAGGATAAGTGCATCCTCGGAAGGGACCTCATTTTCTCCTAGTAAAACAAGGAAAGAGTAACTATAACCCAACAAGAACATAATTAGCTTTTAAGAAGAAAATATTGTGATGATTCCCTGTGTGTTTCTTAACCCAAACCTCCACCACCAGCATTTGGAAGATGGTTGGTTTCGTAAGGGATCTCATTATCCATAAACATTCCCATTAATAGTGGAATATGCTGATTTTATCAAACTAAATTGAAAATATTTTTGGGTTTACATTAAATCAATTATTTCGGAGTATGATTTTAGTTAAACGTTATCCAAACAAGAATATATCTGAAGTTAATACAGCTTTTTGATACAAGATCAAAGTTTCATCACAAATTTTTAAACCAAGCTATTTTTTCAAACTCCAGTGTTAAAACTATTTCAATCATATGGAAATGGATCAAAGTACTCTGCAATGTCTTGACAGTTGACTGCCAGCGGTTCTGCAGCTCTACCACTCTCTCTGTAGCCAAGCAGATGTGTATGTTTGTAATAATAGGTCTAGAGCCAGCTGTCAAATTCCGCTATTCATTGATGTATGGAAAATCCAGTACTGCTGAGAAAATTGAATAAAGTGTGAGTTTTATTAAGCCTGATAGTTTGTATACACTCCCCACTCTGTGGCACGCAGCTCATAATTTTCATAGAACGCAGATACAATTTCCTCTGTGATATCTGTAATTCTCAAATATCTCACACAAGCAAAAACAGGTCTGCATCCTTCTCCAATAAAGAGCATTACAGAGCTTTCCTCTGCATAGTTTGTACCAGTTGTGTGGAGGGACTTTGTGAAACTGTGATATAAATGTAATTATTTATAATGTGTAATTGTTTGTATAAATTGTGGAAAAAAATATTGTTATTCAAATATATTATGTAAAACTAAAATAATCAGGTCACTACATATGAACTTGATTTATACCATGGAATGAGCTTGGTTGACGACCAAAAAAAAAAAAAAAAAATGGTGGTAATACCATGCAACAATTTATGAAAATTCAATGTACTTCAAATAACAACATGGTATAATGTTATTGCATATGTGACCCTGGACCACAAAGCAGGTAGCTTGGTATATTTGTAGCAATAGCCAATTAACATTGTATGGGTCAAAATTATTATTTTTCTCTGCCAAAAATCACTAGGATATTAAGTAGAGGTAATTTCCCATATTTAGTAAATTTCCTACCATAAATACATAAAAACGTTTTGCACCCTCAGATTCCAGATTTTCAAATAGTTGTATCTTGGCCAAATACTGTCATATCCTAACAAACCATACATAAATGGAAAGGTTATTTATTTATAAACGTATGAATGATGTATAAATCTACTATAGAAACACAATAGCCTACTTTACTTAAAGGAAAAGTTGGTAACACTTCAGAATAGGAGTTCAGAATAATACATTAGTTAAGCATTAATTAATGGTTAATTTGTTCACAATTAGGCATTAGTTGAGCAAAAACACACTAGTAATTAATGATTACCTTAACATTTTAAGGGCCCGAATTATTCATTAGTCAAGTCAAATAAACTAATAATTTATGATTAACAATTATGCATCAGTTAAGCATGAACACATGTATAACTAATGATTTTCTGTTCATATAGTAAGGGCATATTATCCATTATTTACAATTCATTAGTCATTTTAAAGACTTTAAACCAAAAAAACTCTAAATACATGTATGCTATAAACAAAAATAAGCTAGTAATTAATAATTAACTAACATATTTATATATTACCTAATATAATATAT
>JAUMHP010000082.1:3650351-3660690 GCA_032361065.1 Enteromius trimaculatus | reverse complement strand
GTGAAAGTAGCGACGCTACCAACACGCTACTGAGAAATGTAGTTAAGCTAGTAGCGTCACTACTTGTAGCGACGCTAATGCCCATCACTGCAAATATGATCTAAAATGTAAAATAAATGTTGTACTATAATAATAATAATAATAATAATAATAATAATAATAATAATACGCAGTTTTACTAAACTGTACTAAACCATTTTTAAAAAATATGGATAAAAATAATTTCATTTTAACAACAACAATAATGATAATACATAATATTGCTAAAACATACCAAACCATTAAAAAATAAATAAACAATAAATAATAATTTTAATAATAATAGACTGTATAATAGAACTAAATAATAATAGCAGTAAAGCAATCTTTAAACAAATTAATTACACTTAAATGTTATTCTTCGGTTACCTGTGGGTTCTCGGTCTCTGGCTGAGAGACGCAGTGCGTCCTGGACTGTGTTGGCTGCCCAAGCGAGCTGGACTTGTCATGTAATCGTTGGGCACTGTTGGAGGTTTGACCGGCTCAAGTGTTTTGTAAGGAGTGTTACGACTTGTATATGCATAAAAAAAAATAAATAAAAAAAAATTAGATTAGAAAATTAGAAACAATAATTAAAATATATGATTTGTGGATTTGGTACTAAAAACGTCTACAGTGTACGTACTATTTTCTGAAGTAGACTATAAAAATCACGTCTTACCCAAGAGTGCCTCGTCCTGTCAAGGGTGGGCTGGGAGGTTTCTGCGTTGGGGGATTGGTCCTGGAGAGAGTTCCTCCTCTGACTGACTGATTGTTGCCGTGTTGCTGATTGGACAAGCAAAACATCCGTTTAATTATTTGAACAGAGCCCGGCTATCATATTATATCAACACAACTACAGACATGAGAGATGAGAAGAGGGCTTTATCAGACAAAACTATACACTTCAACCAAAGGTTCAGTTCGCTACTGCAAAGAATGGACTTCATTCATGAAACTTTTGTCAACTACGAACAAGAATTTCAATCAATCAAATCACAAATAATACGCACATCAACGTTGTTATTAGCATGTAATTTTGTAACTGAAAAAAAAAAACAAAAAAAAAAACAAAGTGCAGATGTTTAAAGCACAGTTTAATCATGCTGGAGAACTGTTAAAATATAAAAATTAACAATACTTTACAAATTATTTACAAAAAAAAATTATGCTAATGTTTCATGAATAAGGACCATTGATGATAATGAAAATCTTCATTAAAATTTTTACACAATATTTAAAACAAACAAACAAAAAACAACAGAACAACTAACAGTCTTCAACAATCTCAAAATGTTCCAATTAACGTCGATATCAGTCTATCACATCATACAGTACATAAAAAAAAAACAACCACCGTAAAAATAAAGTGCAAACAAGCAACAGAACTGATACACTTGAATTTTGGCTTGCCAGACAATTTTTGTTTTTCTTACAATTACATAGGCATCTGCTTGTTTGAGTTGCATATGTACTTGATTTAGTGTTAAAATGTGTAATAATCTTTCAATAATAAAGCTATTACAGATCACTTTGCAAAGGGATTGATCTACAACTACTGCACATGATGAGGTTACGAGGGAGGGATGAACACAGGGATATGAATATGTAGGGAAGATTGAATCAGTTGATCAGTAATGGAGGGGTCATAGGACAAGTACACTTACCTTAGCTTTAAGCCACTAGTGTGGGCAGAAGAAAAAAAAAAAGATTTGTAGAATAAAAGAGAAAGAGAAAAAGAGGGAGAGAAAGAGAGAGACAGGCATGTCAAAAACCGGCATGTCTCAGTTCAGAGCTCTTGAAGCAGGATAAAAGCACTTCAAAATCTCGAAACCTACATTTCACTTTAAAGCCGAGAGCGCTGATGTTAAAATGCTTTTCCTGACAATGTGGCCATTTTCACACTTGTGTTGATTGAGTGGTCTGAAGCAGACATTCATATCAGGTCTCTTTTTAGACGATTATTTGGGTCCGACCTGTGTGTTTGGGCAATCTACGCGATTGGCAATAAATTAATAATTAAAAACGCACTTGCTTTTGTCTGTCGCACACAGGACACATGGCAAAAATAACACAAGCTTCTCTGCGAAAACAACCACAACCTGTAGAGGTCTCTTATCATAACCATGGCTGTGTGTACAGTGACTGTTCTGCAACACATGCAAATTGTGGCATTATTAATGCCCTGTCCCGTATGACTAATGAGAATGAAGGTAACCAGGGCAATGCTCATAACTTAAGTAGGCAGAAAATAGAAACTATATACAGCAGTGTAAACCAGAGCTAACAAGTGAGTATCACAAATAAAGCCATTCAATTATAATTACAGTAATTCTAAGTAAAGTGTAAATTAAATTAGAAGCATAATAAGAAACTAAGTAATAAGCAAACTAGTTTTGTTTACTAAATATGTGTGTATGTACTGTGCATATTTACCATGTATAAACACAGAGACACACACACACGTATACAGTATATTTAAGAAAAACATGCTTATATTTTAAATATAAATTATACTGTATGAATATAAATATTTACTTATTAAATATATACTGTGCGTGCATTTATATTTACATTATATATATATATATAAAAAAAAAAATATATATATATATACACACACAAACAGCACACACATATTATGCAAACAAAAATATTAATTTAAATGCAATTAAACATAAAATAAATAAATAAAACATATAAATGAATAAAACAGGACATGAAGTGTAATTGTAAAATAAATACATGCAGACATTTATAAACATATAAGAAGAAATAACCTTAAAACGTAAAATAAATTAGAACAAACAAATAAAGAAATCAAATAATAAACAAAGAAACTAAATGACCAAATACAGAAACTAAATATTTAATAAACTATAAACAAATAAACACCCTAAAGTAAAATAGATATATCAACCGATCAATAGATAGAATGTAAGTGATAAAAATCTATACATAAATAATTTCCATTAGCATTAGCGGAAAAAGCATAGCAAAATCCAGTCATAAAAATGGAATTTACTGAATAAAGTGGAATGTCACAGAATTTAATTTATTAAATATGCTTTTAGATCAATACAATTTAATTTTAAAACCATCCTTAAATTAAAACAGAAACACTAAGAATTAAAAATAAATAAATAAAATGGAATTTAGGACAAAAATAAATAGTATTTTATAGTGTCCTATATTAGTGTAGTAACTTGTGTATTCTATTGTAGACAAGCCTAAAGCCAGTTGGTTAACCGATGTCAGCTCAATTTGGCCATTGCTGGTTTGGTTTTATATCAGGACATATAATTATTATTTCTTTAAATACATATATTTACACATCACACACAACATGTTACAGCATCTACACATGAAATATATAAATTCATTTAGGGCTGGGCAATATATTCACACGCATCTCGTCAGTAAAGCCGGTTACTTGATTAGAGGTAAATCTTTATCATTTGTTTTCAAACGGTTAATACACAAAAAACCGCAGATCGCTGACGAGCTACACATTATCACATTCAGTACTGCAAATGAATCACCTGCAAAACTGAGCGTGATATTGTGTAGCTTGGCATGAATATATTGTGCGATATATTTCCTAGCCCTTATTTCAATTATATTAAATTGAATAGATATCACAATAAATATCCAAAACAGACAAATTTCTAAATTAACCATTAAGAATTGCTTTCAGCCGATAGAATGGTTTTGGGGTTCAAACTGATTCTGGGTGAACTGAATCTTACACGACATCAGCTCCACGACCAGATACTCAAGCGTACATGCGGTGTTCATTTAGATCTCAGTGGACTCCTTCCTCGGCCAGACAGAAATACGGCTTAATATATCACACTCTGATAGCGCCAAAATCCTCCCCACTTAAGACTGCGAAAGCGCTTAATGTTCTCTGAAACAGATACACGAGAAGGCAAAGAAAAGGATTCTAATATTTTTCCTGAACGGGGTAAGGAAGTAAAAAAAAAAAACAAGTAAAAAACCCTTTTGAAAACAGGACTCCTGCATTCCTGAGGCCACTGACTAGATTAAGTGTCAACTGACATCGAAAATAAATCTCATCTTTTGCAAACACAGTAAATTTGGCAGAAGATGCTGTAATCCCCCTGTCAGGTGACCCAAGGTTATGGCTTCTCTTACTGAACGACAGCAAAGCAACAGTGAAAAGGTGAAATTAAACACTGCCAGGATATTCTGTGACAGCGGAACACAATGTACACTATCAGGAAAAAGCTAAAACTCAGTCACTGGAATGGTACCTTTTCAAAAAGTAGTAATATATAACATTTAGGCATTAATATATACCTTTGACGTACTAATGCTTAGCTTAAATGTAATGATATGCAATACATATATATACAGCATATGCAGAAGGAACAGAAGCTGTTTTACCAAAAGCAATAATACATAAAAAGCATTCTCATTTTATAGCATTTTTACATGAGTGTCTAAAACTTTGGACAGCACTGTAGCTTCACAGGTAGGTTTTTTGAAGCATAAAATAAAATAAAATAAAAAATAAAATAAAATAAAATAAAATAAAATAAAATAAAATAAAAAATTAAAATAAAATAAAATAATTACTTTCTGATGACGAAATGCATAGATCAAAGTAATTCTGACTGTAAGTCTGGAAAAAAGTGGGTGAATGTATTATGACATTTGTGTATGTGTGTAAACTATACACGCACCTTTATATTCTTAATGTATTATGAGGTTCCCTAAAGAATATGTTTTATTAAATAAAAAGGAGTCAAACTAGGGAGTTGATTTGTTTTTACAAAAGACCATTATTTAGCAGGATGCATTAAATTGATCAAAAATGACATTTAAGAAATGTACTTGAAGAGGCGGTAATGTTTGTGTCAACGAAAAGTACACTAATAGGGATTTACTGTCAGTGGCAACCATTTCTGAAGCTACAAACAAACAGCAGTTAGCTTTAACCCCAGTTAAGGTAAACAGCACATACACTAATACTGATTATGTGTGCATCTTATAAACACTCATAATGTATCGGCTGTTGGCTCACAGGCGTCATCACAAACCCTAAACCTTTGTGAACGCCCATCACACTCACAATTCTGCCAGGTCAACCACAGATGGAGGGTGATGCTGTCACTAGGTCAGATGTTTAACATTTCAGCACTTCAGATAACACAGATGCATGCTGTCAACGCACTGTAAGGGCTGAAGAGAGTACTGCATTGCTAGATTGTTTCCTTTTAAAATAGTTGTTTAAAACTCTGCCTAAACTATAACAGAAAGAGGCGGCATTTGTGTCAAAGAGTTCATTTAGTCCGGGTACACCACACTCAGACAAATCGAACAGACTCGAGAATCAAACTAAACCTGGCATCCTCTCTTACTGAGATATATGGCCACATTCGAAAAAACAGAGAGGCAAGCTATCCTGTTTGTAGAGTTAGAAACAATTAATGTGTTTTAAAAGACTGCAACTTATTTACCTTTACTCCATGGCCCACATCATCCAGTACTGTGTAGTCGATGGGTTTCCTGATGTACCTCACCGGTCGCTCAATGTTGCCCGGAGCGATGATCTTATGAGTCCTTGATGTGTTTTTATTCGTTGTCAGGATGCCAATCTCTCGTCGGGCGACCTTCTCTTTATGGATGTCTACCGTCTATTGAACATGCAAGAAAAGACAAATCCAAAATGAAAGAGTGGCCGGGTTTCCATCATAAGTTTTGGGAATTTAACTACTAATAACTGCGCAAAATTGGAAAATCACTGAAAACATTTACAAACAAGCACCGTTTCCATCAAAAATTGTCACTTCCTGATAAAATAAAACACAAAATATTACTTTTTAAGAAAAGTAGGAAGGGCCACTGATTGTTATAATATTCAAATATAACAGCAGATGAAACACAATAAAGCGGTTATTGCGTTCCAAGCTGGTTGCCAGCTGTTTGGGAATCGTGATTGACTATTATAGGAGGCAATTATCCAGAAATAGACTTTTCTCAGGCATTTCAGAATTACAACATTTCAGATGCTGTGCAACAAACTCGGTCCATTGCTTAGACTGGTGTTGCCGTCCCATAAAGCAAAGTCATATGACATTGTTTGAATGCTCACGCAGAATTTCTTTGCAAAATGAGTTTCCTCTCTAATTACTTGTGTACCACCTCAACCGAGCCACTTCTTTTGTGAATTAAGTGATATCTTTTAAAAAACTTGGCATCACCATCTCTCATTTCAAATGAGATACTTTACTTAATAAAAAATAATAAAAATACATTTTGTAAAATTTACAGTAAAAAAAACTTTTGCCAGATTGCCAGAATTTGAGCGTAAAAAAGTATGGTAACAACATTTTAGGTTTACCATTTTAAGTTTAATTTACGGTTAAATACCATAATTTCATTAACTGATATAATATTAATATATAAACCTATTAAAGTACTGAAATCTGTTTTGTACCTTTGAAATACACTAAGCACCAAATTACGTGTAACATACAGTACAACCCAAATAAACATAACTGGTCAGAAAAAAAAACTAAGAAGAAACTAGTTATTTCAAAGAAGGATCATCAAATTCAGACTAAATTTGAAATGCGATGCGAGGAGTTCTGGGAATGCCATTGACCCCCCGGTAGGTTTTTAAGTGTAGCATTTTCACAGATTTTTACTGTTAAAGTCACTGTCAATTTTTTTAAAAAAAGTGTTTAAAACGAGCATAAAATAAGGAGATGGAAACCTAGCTAGTGACAACAAGGTCAAGAATCCAGTCTCTGATTATCACATGCTAGTCAGGATCGTAACATGTTTTTAGTATCTTTAGTCTTTTATTACTCTGGGCTAAATATGATTTGTTTTTAAAGAAATGTAAAAGACACACACACACACACACACACACACACACACACAAATACACTAGTAGACAACTCTGTTTTTTTTTTTTTTTAAAGGAGACTGTGAAGAAGTGAAACACTTTTGAGCTTAAAAAGGGCATCATTAAAATTGAGAAAGAAAGAAAAAAAAATGGCGCATAAAACTGCAGACTGCTACAATTTCTCAGACAAATAGGCGCAGAAATCATATGCTGTGCATCATTTTCTCTACTTGTACTACACCTTAAAGGTACCCCTTTGCACTACAAAGTGATAAAATCATTATTTTAGGCTCAATGCAAACTGCTGAGCCTCAAACTCTCAGCCTCTGCAGCCATTTCAGGACATATTTATACAACATAATGCATGACTAACTGTGAATTTCATACATTATTACTATTATATTTTAAATTTAAATTTGCTGATTTGGTTCTAATCATGTGCTGTGTTTTTCAGTATTTTTAGGACCTTAGGTAATTGGTTTTGTAAAAAAATAAAAAATAAAAAATAAATTCTTCAGTAAGCAATATTCCCAATACATTAAAAATAAATAATAATAATAAATTAGTAGCAATGATAGTACTTTAAGTACATACTATAAAACACTAATATTTTTCTGGCTAACTTTTTTGGTTTGTAGTGAAGACCTTTGAGTGTATTATAATAATAAATCACAGACACTAGTCAATTTTGTGTGACTTACATGTTACACAGTAAACATCATTCTCTCAGGACTATAGATTTTGTGTCGATGTATGTGTTTTACACACTGCCAATGTCACAGACCGGTTTTGTTCACAATTCAGGAATTTTCCTTGCACCCTCTGACAGAATTTCGGTCCTAAATAATCTACTCTAAAAACACATCGCTCATCTTTAACATAAAAAAACACAGTGGAAACTGATCACATAGCTATCAGAAGAACATAAAACAATTCCATCGTAATGGAATTATGCCCTTACACTACAAGTTTGATGAATATCTTCAAATAAAATATGCAGATTCTCTTTTTAATTCATCAGCCTATCTAATGCGAAATCTATCCAAAGGCCAAAATCACTGGCTGAAAAACAAAAGGCTGGCACAGTGAACTCTGAATGGCTCTGCATGACTTGCACTCACTAGTACTGAGGTTTCTGCCTCCTATAAAGACTCAGTTTTACTGATTCCTCAATTAGGCTTCATGGGCAACAAGTTTCCCAGTAACACACCATACAGCCCCAATTAAAATGTTTACTGCCATCCGCCTGATCTGAAGCCTCTCTCTCCATGCAGTGCTGTCAGAGCGAACAGTACTCTCTCTGGCACACGAGAGACTCGGAGCAGATGCGGCAGGCCTCCTGTCAGAGATGAAAGGCCAGCAGTGTCTGCGGCACAGACACACAGAGGATCCCATTCATTTCTCAAAGACGTGGAGTCAGAGCAGCTCCGGCTCCTATTTAACTTCTGCACTGCGCTCTTCTTTTAAAGCAGATGAATCTTTCGCCTTAGTCATCTCAAAAGACGCTGGCACACTGATGCACTACTGATGTAATATTTGATACAGAAGCCCTTGATTTACACACGAACAAAAAAAATAAAATAAAATAAATAAAATAAATATTTTGGTAATGTTGGTAATCTAATGGGAAAACATGCAAGTCCTGTCATGCACCGACAGCCAGGATAGTTCTTTCTTTCTCTCTTGCCAGACAATTATCTTTTCTTGTAAAACATGACGACAAGATCGCAAGTTTGAAAGTGAAAGCATCTCAAAAAACAAAAACAAAAAACAAACAACCCCTGTTTACAATATTCAAATCACAAATACTACCAATAAAAAAAATATATAATAATATATAATAAAATAATAATAAAATATTTTATTATTCAGTGTTGTTAGTATTTTACATTAAACGTTTAGGTTAAATGAGTTCTAGTAAATCTCAGTATGTGCTGTATCATAATAAAGCTTAAGAAAAAAATAAATAAAATAATTCATGTATTTGTATGTATTTTGTATTTTAATCAAAGCATTTTTACAGCACTAGATTAGAATGTTTTATACTGCCTTCAGATTTTTAACTGATAATACATTAAAGATACTGATGATAAAATAGAAAACCTAAGAAGAATCATAAAAGCTATCCAGTATTTATACATCCACTTGAGAATTTAGTGTACATGGACTGGAGTACACTGTAATAGAAAGATAAGTGAGTATTGTTCCCCAGTTTATGTGTGGATGGACAAAAAAAAAAAAAAAAAATAAAAAAAAAAAAAAGTGGTGTAGACTGTAGAGAAGTGCTGTTAGTGAAAAGCAGCAGCTCATTTTGGGAGCGAGCTGAACTCTCACAATCAGCAGTGCAGCTGGTGTTGGGGAAGTGGGAGGGCAGCGCAAACTGACTTCATCTCCTTCCTGTGAGCTGAAAAATAGACGTGCTGAAATGAGTTGCTACAAATTGCACAATGCGTGCCAGTCCGACTTTATCAAATGTCCTGCAATGATGTGTGCCATTGTTTTGGATGTGAGAGCCTTCTCCTGATTGTCGAGGGTTAGGGTTGAGCGAAATGCCTCGTCTGGTTTCAAACTGGGAGTATTTCAACATCATATGTTGAAGGCCAACTCTGCTGCCAAAACAGATCACATGTACACTCCATCACATTCTCAGTCATCCCCTGAGCCTTAAATGGCTTTCACACATTGCTAATCAGCATGTGGATCTAACTAATTACAAATCACAGCAGGTCATCTGAGTTTGGTAAGATCGCATCTGCTCTATAGTCTTTTGAAGCCAGATTTTTGAGAGTTGGCATGAAGTCTGGTCCACATTACAGCGCATTCAGGCCAATAACCACTGACGCCGATTAATGTGTGAAAGGACCAACCAACTTGATTTTTAAATCTAGAACCAAATATAACTACAAGAGCAAAATGTCATTAACATCTAGTTTACTTTGTTCTCAGAACTCCATTTCTTCTATTGAAGTGTTTGTTGGCCCTCAAATCCGAGCAGATACATTTGTGTGTGAATCTTTTTCTCTGGAGAAAATTCTCTTCACTGCACAAGACTCCAGCACACTTTACACAGCCAGCCAATCAGAATCGAGCGTTCTAAGAAAGTGCTTTATGTTTTCTGCACTAAGCATCAGACAGTTTGTATGTGACTACACAATTTCAACACAAGCGTAGAAAGTAAACATCACAAGAAGTTGCTAAATGTCATAATCTTTGCAAGCATAACATTTTAGAAGTACTGATCGATTTAGGACATTTTTGTTTTTTGGTCCAAAAGAAATATTCCACTTGAAAATAAATAAATAAAGGGTTCACTGTGCTTTTCTGTACGACTGCACAATTTTGTCCGAAATTTGTGATTTATATTTATGAATACAATTATAAACCAATAACAATCACCATCACCACTACTCTAATAAATATAAAAAAACGATAAAAAAAATA
>JAUMHP010000082.1:3623382-3648471 GCA_032361065.1 Enteromius trimaculatus | reverse complement strand
AGATGTGAGCAGATCAGCCTTCGAACTTGATGCGGAGTATATGTTGTTTGCACAGGAAGTTATTGCTGTGGTGCGAAGTGATTTTGCTCCATAGGAATCAGTAGCAGAAGTGCAAAATTCCTGTGTTATGTGTTGTTTATGAATGTTCAAATTGGTCAAACTGCCAAAACACAAGGAGCAGTTGTTGTGTAGAAAAATGTGTTGTTCACAAGGAGTGAAAAATCAAGAAATTGACTGAAAATCTAAGAAAAAGTGACTTGTAAACTGGCGTGTGGGGCCGGGAATTGAATTTACTTGTCTGTAAAAATGATTAATATAAAGTACATTATGATATTAATACAGCTAGATAATCCAGTGCTGCCGACTCTTAAGTATTCAGCGTGAGACTTAAAAAAGAAATTATTATTTTTATGATCATTATATTATGAAGTGGAGCTATTTTTAAACTAAATTAAAATACTTGCCTGTCATTGGGGCGCTAAAATTACCCTGCAAACAAGGTATTTCAAAAGAGAATGTATTTATATGAGAGATGTGGCAGGATATATGTTACTCCTGAAACTGCTGGCCATGGGTCCTGTAAGCAGCATGTCTCACCCTGTATTTTAAAAGATTTAATTATACATTTTTTACTGTATTATTATATCTTATATTAACCATTTTCACACACTAGTGTTGTATGACTCGGCTCCTCCCGGCCCCATCAGAACCACGGTTTTGCAAACAACCTATTAAAGCTGTCTGCTGCTGATGAAACTGAAAATTATTTTCTTCAGTAAAGTTTTCTACAGTTGATTCTATCTCTGACTCCTGGTCTTGATTCAACAAACACCTGGGCCTATAGGGTCTTAAATGTTGTCCCCAACAAAAGCAAAGATTAAATGCAGAAATGCAATAAATGCTATGACGACGTCTGTGCATGTAGCACTACTTTCTAGTCTACAGTATAACTGGTTTGTGGATGGTTTGGCAAAGTAAATCAAATGCTATTCAATAGAAATACACACTAAATATGAGCTGAGTACAGTCAGACTAACTGTGTTTATTTTTTTGAAACTATATAAAAGGCATGTAATGAGGAAGTATTCCTTATGTAATGAGTAATTTATTGGCAAACATTTGCTCTAGATCCACAGCTTTTCTTTTTTTTTTTTATTCTCATAAAACTTTAACACTGTCTTAGACTGGTGTAGAGACTAAACAAGTTTGTGCTCTTGTAATTTGCATATTTTATTTTCTCAAAATAATTGCAGGGAATTTCATCACCAACCATCTCTGTGTGATTGTCTTTCCATATTTTGTTGGCAAAATTAAATCAGAACTGCTGTTTTTAACGTAATCGAAACACTTCAAGTATTAAAGAAACTGCAACATGTTTAGTGCATTGACTGATTTTGTCCAACAGTTTAAGTATTTTAAGAAGCATTAAGTACTATAGACGGAGGTAAACTGTTTTAAAGTAAAGAGTTATAACTTGACATCATCTGGTTTTAAGGCATATAACTTCAAATGATTCTTATTGTTCCCAAAAGCATGAGTGTAAACAAAATGAAAAGGGAAATGAATGATTTAGTGATCTTAGAAATGGGAATTAGAAATCAACAAAGAGATGAAAAAAAAAAGAAAAAAGAATTGGACAAAAGTGGTCACCTTAGAAAATGAATACGAAATCCTTTTTTAATTTTTTTTATCTGTTCTAATAAAATTCTATAAATCCAACAATGCAGATCATAAATACATAACAATGAATAGGTTAGCCTACTGCACACATGAATCGTAATGTGGATAACTTATTAACCGTTTTTTTTTTTTGTGTGTGTGTGTGTGTGTGTGTTAATGCCATAAGTAGTAATAATAAAAATAATAATCATTGAAAAATGACTGATATTTCTTTGTATAAAACATCCTTTAAATGTTAAGCTTTTAATACATAATACATGGTAATGAAGCTGTAGCTATAGGAGCAATTCAGATTAAATGTCACATCAAATTAACAAATTATTGATTCATTTAATTAGGATTAAAAAGTCGCATTCAGAAAGTTTTAAGTTTGTATTAAACACATTTAAATAATTACATTGTCATAAGGAGAAATGTGTCATTGGGAAATGATGCATATAACATATATAATAACTTTCAGTGTGGACTTTATTTAAATCAGTATATTACAATGATTTCTGAAGGATCATGGTAATAATGATGATTGTACTAATGGCTTCTGAAAATTTAGCTTTGCATCACTAAAAATAAAACAAAACGTATTACTGTTTTGACAAATGCAGCCTTGCTAATACAGTAACAGACTCCTTTAAAAAAAAAAAAAAAAAAAAACTAAACTAGTGTGCAAGTAAATAGCAATAAAAGCTTGTTTACATTAATTAACTAATTGCCCCCTTGTTTCGTGTTCAGCCCGCTTGGAAAGATTTGCTAGACAACTTGAAGGCAAGTAAATAACACTGTGTTCTCCCAGCAGCCCGAGCCCTTAGTTCATAGTGCCTTAGTCCAGGTGTTTGCTTTGACGTCTCAGCTGTTCACTAACTGCTGTTATTAGTGTAGATTAGTCTGCGTAAGAGGTGTAGTGTTACAGATTTACTCTTTTTTGTAATAGACCTATTAGAACAGACCTTTTAGAAAGTGTGCTTATCAAGTTTCAGAACATATGCATCATCTTACATTAGTATTGTTGTTATCTCCAGGGTTTGGAAGCATGCTAACATCACCACCCAAAAGTGTCACAAAAAGCATCATCAGGACGATGGAGATGAACGGCAGCCTGGACAGTTACCCCATTAAAATATCAGAAACCCCAAAGACTAAATCAATAGACATGGAAGACGGGGAAGATGATAACGAGGAGGAGAAAGATGAAGAAGAGGAGATTAAAGAGGTGAAAAAAGGTAAACCTGGTCATTTTTAAAGTGGTACATTAGAAATTGTGTACAGAATGTCTGAAGAAGATATCCAGACGTTTCAAAGGAATCAGAGCAAAAGATTTTCTCTAGCTCAGCAAGTTTGTTAAAGAACTACAGAAAATGTTTGAAGTGACTTCTGTGTGACATGTCCTTCATGCATTGTTACACTGTTCACAACAGACAATGGACTTTGTTTGCCTGCAAAATTATATCCAAATATTGCCAATGTAACTGAATTGTTTTGGGTTGATATAGTTGTAACATTAGCAAAGGTATTTTATTTATACAAACCACCCAGAACACCTTAGCAACTACCTAGCAATGCCTTAGCAAACATACACCATCATGAGCAGTTTTGCATTGGTAAGCACCACTCAAATCGTTTATTTGCTTTTTGTGAACTTTGGTGTTTTTAGCCTCACAACTGAAGAAAAGGTCTTCTGCAGGGAAACCTAAAGGGACGGTATCTAATGGGAATATTGGCCAACATAAAGTCCTTGCCAATGGAACGCATGGGTCTAGGTCTGATCTGAACAGGCAGGAGTCGGAAGAAGACTCTGAAAGCTTTAACCACGATAGAGATGTCATGGAGCTGAATGGACACATCAAAGGTGAGAAGGACTGGGGATAAATACTTTTTGGCTCGTTGTTTTAAAAGTAAGATCTAGGACATAATTTAGTAGCAGTTATCTAACCTGATTTGAATCACTTTATTTATATGTGAGCAGAAGACATGTCCAGTTGTCATCACGTGGCCAGCGATTCGGACAGCGAGGTGTACTGTGACTCCGTCGACCAGTTTGGTGGAGAAGAGGTAAATAGATTTCAGTTAAACTTCATGATGTGTGATCCAAAACTTACTTGACACTGGGAGTGTCACTGAGGATTGTTAAAGGGATAGTTCGACCAAGTGGTTAAGGTGTGGTCACATGGGAGAAATTACAGCAACGTTTTGGTGGTCTTTTGTCAATAGTGTATAAATGTATCGGCATAGAGATTTCACTTAATAACCTTAAACTTGTTGTGCAATCTACACGGCTCCATCTTGTCCTGAAAGTCCCAATTGCATGGATTCCTATCAATGTGACTGCATCTTTAGTTTGTTAGCACCTCTGCAATGGTTTTCCAAAATCTCCTAAAATGTCAGCAATCTATGTGCTTTTCGATCCTGGTCTCCAGGGATCTGAGCTCCATGTCAGCCACTCACTGGACGTGGCCGAGGAGAGCCACAGCACGCTATCCTCTACAGGAGAGAACAGGTCACAAGAGGAACTGCTGGGGCAGGAGGAAGGCATGCAGCACGGTGGAGAAGACGGACGGAGCAGCAGAGGCGGTTCTCAGAGGCAGGGACTTCCTGCGAATAGAAGTGACAGTTCTGTGGTCAGGAGGGGAAGAGGTACAAACCTACCAACCGAAACCACAGCAAGATCAGATACAAGATCTGTTTCAAAACCTTGCTAGCTTGCTACAATTGCTTCTGTTTTGCCCAACTTTTATTTTGGTGTTTATGCTGTATGCTAGGATATGCAAACACACACTGTATTCATGCAACCCGATGTCTTTATTGCTATTCTTTTATCACATTTCACTCATTATCTGAGGAACACAACGAACGCAGCACAGAACGTGCCAGCATATATTGATCTATTCATATATTGACATATATTTCTTCATAAAATATAGGTTAGCTCTTCTCTTTAGGTTTTGGAACAGAGCTGGAATCCTCAGTGAATTTGTTTTTGGAAATGTCGTTGCTTTAATCTGTTAATGATCTACAGGATGTTTGCTCATACTGCAGCTGCTTCTCCTGTGTGTCAGGGTCCAGGTCGCCTGCCTTTGGCTCCGGGTCAGCGGGACCGCAGCAGGGCAGCGGGGGAGATGGGGAACGCTGGGGGACGGATGGATCTGTAACACAGAATCTAAATGAACAGATAATCTGCGCTCTGGCCAGACTGCAGGACGACATGCAGAGCGTGTTAGAGAGGCTACACACGCTGGAAGCTCTCACAGCCTCGCAGGTAACAAACGGCCACTTTTCACTCAGTACAGCATAGATGACACTGATTAAGTATGAAATATAAAAATAATTATGTCACGTGCAACTTCTCAGGCCCGATCCTTAGCACTGCCATCAGACTACCTGTCCCCACCTGCAAATAAAACGAAGAAGGTCAGTCATTTTTAAGAAACTGATCGTTGGGATGCTTTGAGGACTCATCATTCACTCACAATCAAGTTGTTCCAAACCTGTATGAGATCTTTCTTCTGTTGAACACACAAAAAAAGAGATTTTAAAGAATGTTGATAACAAAACCGGTTCGGGTCTCCACATTGACTTCTATACTATTTTCCCTACACCCTTGTTATTCAGAATAACTTATTTTATGTTCAACAGAAGAAAGATACTCGAACAGCTAGCAATGTTTGATTCCCAGTGAACTGATCAAATGTAAACCTTTAATGCATCTCTTTGGATAAAGGCGTCTCTCAAACGCTTACGAATACATATTGATTGTGTCCTAAATTATTTTCATGACTTTTATTTAATTATGTCAATGAGCGCTGGTTAAACAATGTTATTATTTCTTCTTCCCAGAAGCCATCCTGGTGGCCTTTTGATGTGTCTCCTGGAACTGTGGCCTTCGCTGTCGTCTGGCCGTTTGTGGTGCAGTGGCTCATCCGTCTGTATGTGCAGCGCAGGAGAAGGTAAGTGCTGTCCCATTTGAACAGTGTGTGCACTGCTGCACTTTTAATCAATTTGATGTATCCTTGCTGGATAAAAGTGACATTACAGACATTTATAACACAACATATTTCTATTTGAATTAAATGTTGTTCTTTTGAACTTTGTATTAATTAAAACATTTTAAAAAGAAATCCAGAGCAATGATGCTGAAAATTCAACTTCACATCACACAAATAAATTGCATTAGAAGTATATTAAAATTAAGGCTGTTTAAAAGCAACTAAAAAATCCCATCAATTCCACGATGTTGATTGATTAAATAATTGCATATTTGCATTGAGAAATCCCTAAAGGTAATGGTTTAATTATCATTATAAAAAATACTGAATAGACATTTCAAGAAATTAGCTATTTATAATTATGAATGAATAAATAACAGAACAATTGTATAATATAAATAATAATACAAATTGTTAATCATTTTAACAAGGTATTTTTTTTCCATAATTAATCATAGCAAATTAAAATAAATCGATAGCCATAACTAAAATGGATACATTTTATAATACAAATTAAAATTAGTTTACTGCTGTGCATAATAAATGTAATGACTAGTTTTGTCAAATGATCAATCGCGATTAATTGCATCCAAACTAAAGGTTTTTGTATAGATAATGTGTGTGTACCGTGTCTGTTTATTATGTGTGTATATATAAATACACTTGTGCATGTACAGTCAGTGAGGACAATAAGTATTTGATCACCCTGTGTTCTCTTACTTATTGATCATGGAGGGGTCTAAAATTTTCAGCATACAGTAGGTGTATGTCCACTGTGAGAGACAGAATCTAAAAAGAAACTGCGTCAAATAAATATTTGATCACTTTTTAATATTTGGTACAGAAGCCTTTGTTACCAATTACAGAGGTCAAACGGTTCCTGTAGTTCTTCACCAGGTTTGCAAACACTGTAGGAGGGATTTTCTGGGGGAGCCTCCTCCATTTTCTGACAATTGCTCCAACAGTTGTTCTTTTTTCACCAAGCTGTTTGGCAATTGCCCCGTAGCCCTTTCCATCTTTGTGAAGGTCTACAATTTTGTCTCTTGTGTCTTTTGACAGCTCTCAGGCTTTGCCCTACTTAGACTTTGGCTGATTGTGGGGTGCACAGGTGTCTTTAACGACCTCAAACAGGTGCGACTAATGTAGAATCATGAGCAGAGTATAGCTGAACTACGTAAAAGCAAAATAACAGGTCTTTGAGTGTCAGAAATCTGTCTGATAAGCAAGGGATCAAATATTTATTTGACACAGTAATTCCAAAATAAATTGTTAAAAAATCATACAATGTGATTTCCGGGTTTTCCTTTTTAGATTCTGTCTCTCACAGTGGAGATGCACCTATGCTGAAAATTGTAGACCCCTCCATGATTTCTAAGAAAGAGAACTCGCTAAATCCCAGGGTGATCAAATACTTATTGACCTCACTTTATATATTTTAGAAAAATGGCATATTTATATATTAAATATATTTCTATATAATATAATTTGAACATTATTACAAACATGCAAATACATGTAAATATTTTCAAAATAGATGTCATTTTGTTATTATTATTTTTTTTTTTAAAGAAAAAAAACAACAAAAAAAACATAATATAATTCAGTGAGTATATTTCTCGCTATAAAAAAAAAAGCCAAATAACCTGGAATGGCGTTAAACACAAACAAACAAACTTTATTAGTGCATAACAAGAATACACAGTACACACACACACACACATATATTATGTGAACAAAAATCTTCATTTTGGATGCGATTAATCTCTTGACAGCACTTCGGAATTTATTACAGATTGCAACAGATATGATCATATTTGAGGCTAAAAAAAAACTTGTCAAATGTGGATGTGATGGCAGGAATGTTAAAGACTGGATCATCTTGTTACAGAAGAATCAACTGAGAGGAATCGACTGATGGTTGGACACCTCTGCAGACCCAGAGGAGAGCCATGTTACACGTTTAAGAGGAGAAGGGTGTTTCTCAGCCTGCCCCGTGATCTCTAACTCCTGCTTTTGCACTATGATGACAACTCTAAGAATTAGCAAATGGAAAGACAGAGTGAATGTACGGCGATGCAGCTTATCACATGCTTTTTTGTACTTTTTCTTTTTTTTAACGTAACAGCTTGCGGAAATCCCCAATCTCACCAATTAGAAGGAACGTTTTCGTAGCAGTTATAGAAATCCGTAATTAAGGGCATTTTAATAACTTTTAACATCTATATCAGTCAATGTTAAGCGCGCATAGCTGCTATTTGTCATTAATACTGTAGCGACGTAAAGATGCACTGATGGATATGGCACAGGTGATTTCTGCTCGGATATCTTTCTGATTCTTGCCATTTTTGATGGAAAAGTCCCCATGTTTGGGGTTTGAAAGACAATGAGAATAAATCAGGACACCCCAAATTTGTTGGAGGATGTATCGGTAAGATTTTTAAATGTAAATAAATATCTAGACTTCTTGCTCAAATGAGCTATGGTGCTCTTTAAAGCCATAATGATAAAACAACAACAAAACATGCATTTTAACTGACCCTGAAAATCTGAGAAAAGAGTTAAAAGGCAATATAGAATCTGATCTGATCAGATCTGACCTATTTTTTGGTACTCTCAAAAGGATGTAGACAAAGCCACACATCTCAATAATGTCTAAAGGAATAGTTCACCGAAAAATGTCAATTTGCTTAACATTTACTGTCTTAATCGTAACTGATTTTGAGAAATCACATCACTTGCTCACAAATGGATCCTCTAAAGTGAATGGGTGCCGTCAGAATGAGAATGCAAATAGCTGATAAAAACATCACAACAATCCACGAGCTGCATATTTGTAATAAATCAATTATATTTACTTCAAACTCTTGCTTCCAGCTAATGTCTATCAATAATACTGCTTTCTCCAGTGAAGTAGCTTTCTGAATCGAGAGGAATTTTCTTACAAACATCCGGCTTTTCATTTCACAGTGTTAAAGGACTGAAGTTGCGTGGATGTTTTTAGCAGCTGTTTGGACTCTCATTCTGACGGCACCCATTCACTACAGAGGATCAATTGTTAAGCAACTGATGGAATGCTACATTTCTCCAAATGTGTTATGATAAAAAAAACAACAACTCAGTTTTATGTTTAATAGCTGGATGGTGAGTACATTTTAGGCATTTATTTTCTTATTGGGTGATCTATGAAATGTGAAATATCAAAATAACTTTCATTTTTTTAAAAAAAAAAGACAACAAGCACACTTTTCAAGAAAAACATTTCACCTAAGAATAGTATGTTCAAAAAAAGACCGTGGTTAAATAAATGAATGCAGTGATGTTCAAACATTAGTGTGACTCAAGTGTGCAAATACTATTTTGGGTCTGCTATAGGTAGTGCATTTCTCGACACAGTCGCATCGTTTCTTACGTTAATTCCTGGCTATGGTGATTCAGTTGAATATTACTGCAAGGACTTGCATGCATGAGAAGCTCGAGACCTTTGGTAATGTTTGCAGGGTGTATCTGAGATCGAAAACTAACCGGGTTGAATTGCAAAGCACTTTCAATGAATGTGAAGATTAAGAGCTGAAATAACATTTGTAATGTGTATAGCCCTATGACTAATATAAGGTGGAAATCTAATGTTTTCATTGTAGTTTGTGTAAATTAGTCAATAATGTTAATAATTCCTTTAATAATTGTATATTAGATATGTGCAAAATACATACTTGGAAAAAGTTCTATTTTAATTGTAATATACTGTCATTTGCATATATTCATGTCTGTAATACTACTTTGAATCGTCTGTAGAGCAGGAGGTTCTTGATTTAATGCTTTTGTTTAGACTAAACACACTATTATTACACTATGTTCCTATTAACCATTACAAATTTACAAATTTCATTACATTGCAGATGATCAACGCATGTTACACCACTGTCATAATACATGTCATTCAGTATGTTAGGCAAAAGCATCATTAAAAGCTTTTGAAAATCTGAGTGCTTTATTTTCCTGTATTGCACCATATTTAATGCAATATTCACACTTGCATCAACAGTATTTTTAACTGTTGTTTTTTGTAATCAGTGCTGGGTAGATTACACACTGTAGTCCATTAGTGATTACAAATTACATGACAAAAACTGCAGTAATATATTGCACACATGTATTTTGATTAACATGTACAAAAGTAATGAAATATGTATGTCTCTTATTTATGCACAATTCTGTAAGAACTGAGCACCCATATGGGGGTATTTCCAGAAAGCAGGTCATGTAAAATACCATGGTATAGTATGTTTAAATACATGTAACTTATATACTGTAATTAGCATAGAATCTATAAAATATATTTTTATTCTCAGTAATGAAAGATTAAACGAAAAAGAAATTCAAAACCACCAATTAGGTGGCGATATGCACCGAGTGAAATAGTGAAATGTATGCATTTCAACCTGGCAACCTTTTCAAAGCAAAAGCCACCCAACTGTTACCCAGTAGCTTTTAAAGGGAAGATGCGCCGGTAAAAATTGCGTGCTTGGGTATAATACTTTTTTATTTTTGGTGGGGTTTCCCTGAAGAAAGTAAAATTCCAGGGACCAAATATCACATACTGGGGTCGCTTCAACCCAAAACAGTGTAAAAATAGCCCAATTCCACAGGAAAGCTGCGAACTTGGCAACCCTGATGTATTTATGCTGACATGTGGAAAAATGCAGGTTTTAAGATAAATTAATCCAGAAATAATGCTCATTTATTAATACAACAGTTGTATTTTATTTTATTTAACTCGAAACATTTTCAGAATCATTAAAAGAAAAAGAAAAAACAGGCAAGTGTTACAAGACTTTACAAAATGTAGTTTATACGTAACAAATGATTATAAATTGACAAAAAAGGTAAACCTTTTTTTTTTTTTTTTTAAGCAGCAACCATGTTCAGGAATGACTTGCTGTGGACTACTTAAAACATTTAGCGTGTTAAAATGACTTTCAGACAAGCATAGTTTTCAAGAAAATATGATTAAAAATAGTCTTCAATCTAAATGTGCACTTAGTCGGTACAAACAGTAGTGTTACATAATATATTACTTTTTCCAAACAAACATAGTGAACATTTTAGACTACAAATATTGCAGCATGTATGTGCATAAAATCTCACTTCTCTGCATTTCCAGACACTTTCCAACATTAAGTTAAAACGTAAATCAAGACAGAAGGAAGAAACAGAAGGATGAAGAACAAGCAGGAGCACTGCGGGACCTGTATTGATTAGAACATAGCTGTATCTGAACATACTCGGTCCACTGCGGCACAGTTTGTGTGTGTTACAGACTGAAGCCGGAAACAGTGAGATGCTGGGCCGTGTTTCTGGCCTCGAAGTATGAGGTGTCGGTCTCATCATCAGGCTGAGGGATGAAGGGCATAGTCTGATGGTGAAGGTTTTCCCAGTCCACACCTTCAAAGAACGGATGATCCTTCAGCTCTACAGACACGAGAGAACATTATATTGATGTTAGTAAATGTTAATATTAAGAATGAAGTATTTTTGGTAATTAACACTTTATTTGTCAGTAAGAATTTGTGTTACATGTTAAATGTGTGTGTATCCACCTTTTAAGCCAGCCCGTTTGGTTGTGTCCATAGTGAGAAGAATCTCTATGGCATTTCTGGCATTCTGGGTTAACTCCTCATCACCATCTGGCCACGGTATATCTGAACACACCATTCATGAAGAACATGTAGAGCAGACACAATGGTGTAGAGGACAAACTAATCTAAAATGTCTATTAACATTTTAATGTTAATATTTTTGAGGGGAACACATTTACACATGGTGGAACCAATCTGAGAAAATACTGCACAGTTAAAGGCATAGTTTGCTCCAAAATTACAATTATGTCATTAATTTAGTCTCGCGTAGCCCGAACCAAACCTTCAGAATGTCTGCTTTTGTCCACTTTGAATGGCCAAGACCCACCCAAGAGACCATTTGACTGACAGGTAAAGCAACCAATCACGTTTTGTTTTGAAGCGCAAGGGGGCGTGGACATGTTGCCTCCTTAACAGACCGTTGTGATACCGAGCATACATTGATACAATTGTAAACAAGACAGCTTTCTTCTTCGATGAGGGAGTTTGGTGTCACGCCATCATTGTTTCCAGGTGGAACATTAAAGAACGTAACACACGTCTTCCGGAGATCCTGTATAACTTAACCAATCCGATGACGACTTCCTGAAGTGTTTCCAAATATGCGTGTCATATGCATCAGATGTTTAGCCAATGTTCCATGGGGATAAGACTAGGAATTATTCACCCGTACGCTGTTCAACACCCATAAGGCTTTCATTCACCTTTAGAACACTAATTAAAAATCGGACAGCTTTTTAACCCTGTTCCTAGACCCAGAAACATAGCAATGGTTTTGTACGGAAATTTTACAAAGCTACAAGGATACTTTGAGTATTTTGTAGAGGTGCTTAGGAGGGTCAGAAAGCTCTCATATTTCATCAAAAATATCTTAATTTTTGTAATAAACAAGTTTAAAAACAAAACTTGTCACGGGTCCTCTTACCTCTGTTGAGAATGTTCTGGAACACCAGCTGAGGGGTCTCATCATTAAATGGCGGGACTCCTGTGAGGAACTCGAACAGACAGACACCCAACGCCCACCAATCCACCATGAAATCTGTAGGAGAGCAAAAAAACAAAAGCTAATTCAATTCAGTGTTCTAGTTCTACACATTTCTACACATGAAACTTTGCACAAAGTGTGTTAGCATGTGACCACTATTACAAAGCGGTGACAGCAGCGGTCGTAAGTTGATTTTTAGGGGAAAAGGAAACAGCACAACGCACAAAACCAGTCTGACTTTAACTCAAGTTTCATGATAGAAAACGTCACATTACAAAGCCCACCAACAATCAGTCATCAGGTCATAATGTTCTCAGGAGTCTGAAATGAAGATGCTTAGGTTTCAAACATGTGTAACTTCAACTGATCGACTCATGGCACAAAATACATTGGCAACTATTTTAAGAAAACAATAAAAAAAAAAAAACAATGCTAAAAATAAAAGTATACTTAAGCGTCACTCAAACACTTGGTATTATCATATCACTGAGCACACAGCCTTTTAAACATACTGTATATAACCGCGTGTGTGAAACACAGGCAAAGTTCCAACTTTGTCAAACATTTTATTTTTCATTCTTACACAACAGTGAATATGATCCAGTTTTTGTAATAATTACTAGATCCAAAAAGGTGGCAACCCTGACAATGGGCATTCTTGTTTTTTTCAGACACATATACGCACACAAGTTTAAAAAGACAAAATTACAAAACGACAATAGATGCCTGAATTGACAAGCACTTGTTTGAGGTTTAAACAAGTACTGTATAAAGACTTTAACGCTCAACTCCTACAAAGGAATACCATCAACACTGATAAAGAATTTGTCATCTTGCGAAATGGAGTATATAATATATACATACATACACACACACGCGCATATATATGTATGTATGAAGTGTTCATGTCATAACTGCTGCAAAATTTTCCCCAAACCATCCCATAGTCCTCCCGCCAAACGGGTAACCGTCACCAACGGTTTAGTCAGAAATGAACGTCGCTTTATTTCATCAAAAAGAGCCACACTTCAAGAGTACTACAAAGTTAGTGTTCACATTTTTCATGACGTCAAGCCATAAATGACTTTTACTTGACTCTAGTATAACACAAGATATTTCTCACAGAATTTGACTAGAATCCCCCAGAATTCCCAAGAACCGTCATAACAGCCCCACAGAGTTCAGACAGCATTACTGAAGCATTAAGGGGGATGAATCAGGAGCTGCCAATCACAAAAGCTGCAGCCCATAATGGAATTAGTCAGCCATGTCCATAACTCAAGGCCCCGATATACGAAAGTGTTAAGAAAAACTAGAAAAATAAGGCTCCAAAATAAAGCATGTTTTTCCATTTGTTTCAGAAATCTTGTCAAAATTAACTTTCTGTAAAATGTTACTTTCTAAACATCTTCAAACTACCATTGGTCCAGGGCTATTACATAACATTTGCAGTTTTCTATGCGTTTTTTTTTTTTTTAATTGGAAGCAAGATTAACACAATTATTTATAGTTTATTTTATTAATGAGAGGAAAGCACACAGCACATATTTACATATTCATCAAATTGCAGATGGCGGTGTCAGAAAGCATACCGCTGATCTGGTATTTAAAAAAAAATCTATGTGCCCCCAAGCGAACAACAACAACAAAAAATACTTTTCTGTGAGTATATCGAGGCCTTAACGCGGGAAAGCTGCCCACACATGCACCAACATCTCTATTGGGTGAAATCTAACTGAATACTTTTTAGCATACTTACCACGACGTACAAAGCCTGAAACTAAAACATAATATCTGTTAATGGAGGCAAAGTACACACTTTGGTCTGTGTCTTTAAGCACTATATACTCACGATAATGGTTGACCATTATCATTACCTAATATTTGACGCCTATATTTCTATAACTTGACCACTCTTACCATGAGCTTTGCCTAGTAAAAGTTCCGGTGCCAAGTAGTCAGGAGTTCCCAGAATAGGAGCCCCTTCCACACGTTCTGGACCTCTACGAACACTTTTTGGTGTCCTGTAGGGGGTGTGAGACACAACCATCTGCTGTGGAGTCTAAGAAAGCAAAAAGCAAAGATTTATTCATTTCCAATTCCAATTCAAACCTTCTTGCATTTAAATTGAGTTCCAAAATATTCTCACCTGGTAAAGTGAGCTGCTCAGACTGGGCCTTTTCTTCTGAACTGGAGTCACTGCAGTGTGGGCATTGTGGAATGAGGTTGACGCAGACAAATCCATGGCATCCAAAGAGGCCAGGCTGAGGTGTGAAGTACAAGAGCGGTTTATGGAACTGCAGTAGCTCCTAAATGCAACCACGTTCCTGGGTTTGAGGAAGCCAGGTGATTTGACCATACTGTCAGACAACCCACGAGGATGGTCCAGAAGAGAACGCTCAGATTTAACCCTATGATGCTTTGCACTGCTGTGCTTTGGTGTAGCCAAGGTGGGCCGGGCCGCCGGAGTGACTACGGAAATCTCGTTTTCATCCAGCTCCTCAAAAGAGGATGACAAAGACTCTTGTTTAACCTCATGGGCTGAGCCGTCTGAATCTAAACTAAGGCTTCTTCTGATATCACCAGGTGAGGCCGGGGAGCTCAAGTTGGCCCCTGTTTTAGGTGAAGCCACCTCCTCACCTTGATCTTCGAGATCACAGAAGAGATTTTTGGCCACGGCTATGGGACTAGATTGCTTTGGGCCCATTCGCTCACTCATCTGTTGACATATCGGTGCACCTTTAACATCGCCAAGCCCCACAGTGGAGAAAATTCCTGTCAAGCCTGTGTGGGCCATTGAGTTGTCTTTAGGAATGTGAAAAGACCTCTTGTACACAGTGTCGTTTTTCTTGCAATGGATCTCAGCCTGCTCTGGGCTTTTCTCTACTTCGTCAAAAGCTCTCTTGACAGAGTTTTTGGGCTCTGTTGGTGGCTCCGCTTTCATAAGACCGTTCTCAAATGCTTGACATGAACCAGCCTTACCCAGTGGAGTAGCACAGTGGTCGGACGCACTGAATTGGAGCCGCTTTGCAGAAATATCTGGTTTAATAACTCTGCTATCGTCTAGTTGGTTATTGAGTAGAGTCAAAACAGTGCTGTGATCTTGAGCTCGTGCTGGAAACATCTTCCTCCTTTCCACAGGTGTCAAAGGAATGTTTCTTGACATTCCCACTTCTCTTCTGTTTAACGGTGGAAGGTTCTCACCATCTTCTAAATTCTAGAAATGCAAGATCACATGATTCGTTTTTTATATACACACATATTTAAGAAAATAAACAAGAATTTATCAAACTGACCAAGAAGGACACTTAAGACACTTATATCAGACAAGATCTCCATTTCAAGTCATTGCCGTTTTTTATTCATCAAATAATTACAAAAGAATGTATTAGTTGTTGAGCACCTCATCAGCTTATTAAAATAATTTCTCGAGGATCATGTGATACTTAAGACTGAAATATTTAACTTTACAATTTTTAAATGGCAGATTAAAATTCTACATTTTATATAAAAGCCAAATCATTTGATTATAATTTATTTTTGTTTACTTTTTAAAATATCTCATAATCTCAAATATCTCACAAATAAGGACATTAAAGTAGTGAATTCACTACAAAACTAAAAATGTATGGTAAAAACAATATTTATAATCAATGATTACCTTGTTTTTTAATTACCATCCGTATCGGTCATATTCAATTGTGCTACTCACTTCCCCTGCTTTTACTTTGATACCTTTCCCATCATCAATTGCTCAAATGTCTATTTTTTTATACTGTACATTGAAATGCTGTGATGCCTAAATTCAGTTGTACCATTTAAAAAAAAAAATAATTATACAAAACCTGCTCATCTTCCCACATCGGACTGACACAGTCTTCAGAATCAGTAGTGGATGGTAACATGCATGAGTGGGCACTCCCAACACTCTCAAATCTCTTTCTTGATTTCATCAGCCTTGGTGTCAAACTCCTAGCCAGCAGGCCAGGACTAAAGACACTGTTGGATCCTAGAGAACATCACACGTTACACTTCACAATATTCCACTACAGCGAAAACAACAATAGACTTTCAGCACATTTTTCTGAAGCATACCTAGAGCTCGAGTTGTACATACTGGTGAATTCAGAGGGTCAGCCCGTCTCTTCAGCAGAGGTGAACACAGAGAACTATTCATCTGCTTAACCTTGCCACAGGACATGGGACTGCCCAACACTGTGCTGTTGTGACGCTTGCCTTCTGTCACCGGGGTATTCTGCAAATTTGAAATATGAGATATTGTACAAACATGTTGTAGATGGTTAAATCAATTGTTATTAATCAAAAAGCATGTCTAAATTAATTTATATCTACTAAAACAGATTTCTGATAATCAGCAATACACTATACAAATAAAATGATTATACAAAAGTACTCACGAGACCAAGAGAGCTGATCAGTGACAGGACTTGACCAGGTGTTCTGAAATAATCTTTTTTAGGTTTCACTAAAGAAGGTGTGGTTAAAATGTCCATCAGGTTTAGTTCTGGAGGATGAATCAGGAGTATGTTTGTTAATATCACAATAAAGACCAATTATTTGATCATTTCTGAGTGTTAAAATATATTTACAAATAAAATATATAATTATAAAAAAACATACCCCTGTCAAGTTTAACCTTGGAGAGCCCAAAGTCAGTGAGTTTAATGTGCCCCTCATTAGAGATGAGCATGTTGTCTGGTTTTAAGTCCCTGAGTCAAATAACAAAAAGGGATGTCAGTCTGATGAACAAAAGACTAAAACATGTTACCAAAAATTCTCCTGTGAATGTACCTGTGAATAATTCTGTGTCTGTGAAGGTAATCCAGAGCGAGTGCAACCTCTGAGATGAATTTCAGAGACATGTCTTCATCAAAATATCCATAAATATGAAGAAGTGATTTTACATCTCCACCAATCAGATACTCCATCACCTAGAAAAGAGAAAAGAAAGAAGCATTAGGTAAAAAAAAAAAAAAAAAAACAAGCTTGCATATACCTTTTAAAGTTTAATTAAGGTAAATTAAGTTAAATGTGCTGAAAATTTACTTACCCTCTGGCCATTTAAGATGTAGATTAGATTGTTTAGTACTCAGAACAGTTCTGGAGAAATTTAGCATTACATAACAGATCCTCTGTAGTGAATGGGTGCCATCAGAACTGATTTGAACTTTCCGACGGCACCCATGTACAGTAATGCTAAATTTCTCCAAATCTGTTCAGATGAAGAACTACATGACGGTAAGACATTTTTTTGCAAATTTTCATTTTTTGGGTGAACTGCACAATTTTTTTTTTATTTTTGCTACGTACCAGATAGACTTTAGTTGCAGTTTGAAGAGAATAAAACAGGTGCACAATAAAAGGACTTTTACTGAGAGCCAAAGCATCTCTCTCAGCTCTCATCTGATCAGTCATGTTCTTATCCACCATGTCTGCTTTCTTCACCACCTGACAGAGAAAAAAAAAAATGGCAACAGTGAAAAAAAACCCTGAATGACACGATACACAGTAGCTGCAATAAAGTTAGTAAACTTGGGATAAATTGGCGAAAAAGTAAGAAAATTATCAATAGTACATGAAAAAATATAACAATAATTTACTATAATATGAATGCATTTTTTTTAAATACCTTGACTGCATAGAGTTTGGAGTTGCATTTCTTTCTAGCGAGGTAAACCTTCCCAAAGGCTCCTCGACTGATAGGTTTGACAAGCACAAAGTCCTCGATGGAGGGAGCTTTCACTGCGCTGTTTGAGCCTTCAGATATTCCGCGAGCTTCCATTTCTGCTGTCTCTTCAGATAGCAATTTAATCCAACTGGTTCACTAACTGTTCGATTAACTTAGATCACCAGTCTGTCGTCTCACTGTGCAGTCAGATGACCTTTAACGTACTCAGAGAAGTACAAAAACGATTTATGGCGATTATTGTGTTAAAAATCAAACACATATCGGCACAAATGCTTTTGCACGCTACATCTATACGTTTTGCATTAGTTGAAACGAAACAGTCCGACGTTCAGTCCACTCCATCCATTCTCACTGTTTACAGGCGCGACTCGTTTGTTTTGAAATTTGAAATGCGCGACATAAATTTGGGTCCTAAGACGTAATGGTTTAGTCGCCCCGAAAGTCTGAAATTATTATTTTTTTTTTCATTTTAATTTGATCCTTAATAAAGATTTTATAAAAGCTGATAGTTGATATATGAATGGTATACGTTATATTTTTTATCTTACACTAGAAAATTACTCTTCAATTTTTTTGCAAAACGAATCAGGCAAAGACGTTGGCTACTTTGCAGGTCTTTAGTGGAGCGGAGAGGATGAGGCGCTCTCTGCTGGCCAGTAACAGAATAAAAGTCCGAACTCGTAATTCCTCCAGGGGGCGCGCGGCAGTTTAGAAATCTTTGAATGTTTTTTGATTTAAAATATTTATTTACAAAAATATATTCCAAAGATTGTGGTACCTGGGGCCTAAAGAGCTCATAAAATAATCGTAAACTTTAATCCATAAAATAATCGTAAACTTTCATCCATCATCTACGCCTATGCAATTTCCAAAGAGTCTTTATTTTACAAATCCTCATAAAATAATCGTAAACTTTTATCCATCATCTGCAGCGTTGAGAAAAGTAGCAAGCATCAAGTTACACGCTGCAGCAGCTTTTTGGATAATATGCCTAATGCAGGAGTAAAATTTATAGTGGACACGTCCTGTTTTGGAAGGAGGTGATGTCTGAGTACGAACAGCCTAAAAGAAAACAGTCTTATATTTTGAATTTGATTTTGATTCATGCAAAAATTCACATATAGGGATGTAAATATTCAACCAGACCTTCTTTTTTCTGCACCCGAAAGATTTTGAGCAATTTCATTGATCCAGTTATCTTAAAAACGTTATATCTTTGTAACTTTTGATAGGGGATTTTTAATCATATTTAAGTCTCTTTTTCATTTTCATCTTCTTCTTTATTTTACTTTTTAAAATGTTATTCAGATGTTATTGTCTACTATTTTAATGTTGATGGTTGTATTACTTTTTTATATGGGATATTTTTTGAGCATTAATTCAAAATTATAATGATTTAGCAGACACTGTTAGCCTACTGATTAGTATTTTATTAAATACGAATATTTTATTAATTAAATGTTAAAATGTTATTGTAAATTGTATCACGGATTAAGATCCAACTTAATGAGATGATTATTATACCACACACGCGCGCGCGTGCACGCTTTCTTTCTCTCGCTCTTTCGCTCGCTCGCTCGCTCTGTCTGCCTCTGCATGTCTTTGATCACAGGTTTGGAAAAAGGCAGCTGTCGTGCTGCTCCCTCCTACAGAGCAGAACAAACGCTATATTCATCTGCCCCTGAAACTTCCCCGAGCAACTTCAGGACAGACGGAGGGAGCACCATAATATCATTAATGCAGCTGGACGCAGCCACGCACGCCGTCTGATCTGATCCACTGTCAGTTCTTACAATGTGGAAGATCTGCGGTGTCCTGATCGCCTGGGCTCTCCTGCTCATGCTGCATGTGCGAGCTCAGACTCCGAGCAGGTAAGTTTCTACAGATGCAGGCGCGCGCTGAAAGCTCATGTATGATCACGCGACGCAGCGGCTCTCACTGCGAAAACAAATGTATAATGACAATTTGAGGCTTTACTGTAGAAATGAATGCGGCATCGATGCAGGTGTTTATTTTGTATTTTCCCTTGTCTAGACAGAGCTTCACGTGTGGTGGGAATATCACAGGACAGTCGGGTGTTATTGGTAGTCAGGGTTATCCGGGCGTCTATCCTCCGAATACCAAATGTGTTTGGAGAATTACAGTAAGTATAAAGAGACTCAAACTGATTTTACATGTATTCAGGTAAAAGAAATGCGAGTGTAAATGACGTTTCGGCTTTAATTACCATATGTTCATGTTTTGAACGAAAATCACTGCCTGGTGAGGAATAGTGTTTAAAAAAGCCGATTTAGTTTTGCTGCAGCAAAAATAAAACATGACATGGTGTTGTTAAGTTAAAGCGCTGGTATGGCAGAATAACAAATCACTGTGCAAATATAGTGACATCATGAAAAATTCATGACATCATGAAAACAATGGTGTTTTCAAGACTTTCAATCTAAACGCTGTCAACAACAGTCAGAACAGTGAAGGATGACAAATGTACCGTTCCTCACAGACGTTGCATTAGAAACAGCCTCGCATTAACTAGTATTTTAAACAAATTTAATATAGTACAGTGCTATAAATGTACACACATCTTCAACAAAATAGAGGATTCAAGCTGCTGATGACCTTTGAAAAGCATCATAACCGTCTTGTGAAAAAAGTTAGTTTTTTGGGCTGGTTTTATTTCACAGACCTGGCAACCCTGAATCCATCTGAAGTACACTTCCTGAGGAAATAGGTACAAAAGCTGCAGCTGTTCCTTTTTAAAAGGTACTGATATGTATGATTTTGGTACTAGTATGTACATTTAAGCTACCAATACACCCCATCTGTGGTAAATAAGGTCGAACTTCTTGACAATGTAGCGGCTCAGTGACATCTTTTGTACCTTTTTTTTTTTTCTTAAAGTGTTCAGGAATGTATCCACACAACTCCAGCACTCATAAATAATGTACTTTATCTACAGAACTTCTTCACTGAATACAGTACATGCTGTGAAAGTTAGTCAGACACACTGAACTGCTCATTATTTACTAAGGAAGAAGCTTGTATTCTAGACAGACAGATAACACAGGCTGACTGTTTTTTGAAGAGTTTTAAGATCAAAAAAGTAAAGTAAAATGTATTTGAATACTGCTCTGATTTGCATGTACTGTAATGATGATGCAATAGAAAGTCATGGCAAGAATGAGTGTGTGGTTATGTGTAATCTGTCTTTGGTTTGGCTGCTGGCCACATTTACAGCCTTGTGGCACGACGACTCCTAACGTTTTTTTATTGCATTGCCATCACTGTATATAATAGACTCAGTTGGTGACTTGTCTGACTAAGAGGGGTTTTATTTTAAGAATCTTAATTATGCTGCATAATGTTTTCCATGTCAAAAGGAAGTAGTTTTTCCTTCCTTTAATTTACTCTTTTTAAGCCGTGAAGCAAACCGACCTGCTCAGATATGAATGACAACATTACAAGCTTAGTCATTTCTAAAATACAAAGAACCATAGACACCGCAAAGGCCATAACAGGATGTTAAACACATTTTGCAATGCTGCAATCATCCAGATGTAAAATACTATAGGACTATAAAGTCTGCCAGATGTTTCTAAGTGCATTCTGATCTATTTTGGTCTCATTGACATCTGTTTCTTGCAGGTTCCAGAGGGCAAAGTGGTTGTCCTCTCGTTTCGTTTTCTCGACTTGGAGAGTGACAACCTGTGCCGCTACGACTATGTGGATGTTTATAGTGGTCATGCCAATGGACAGCGTCTCGGCCGCTTCTGTGGGACGTTCAGGCCAGGAGCCCTTGTTTCTACAAGCAACAAAATGCTTGTACAAATGGTATCCGATGCCAATACAGCTGGCAGCGGCTTCCTGGCTGTGTACTCCGCTGCCAACCCAAATGAACGGGGTAAGAAAATTTTAATAATGGACCATAAAATTGGCAGATAATAAGACTGACTTGTTTCTGAAAATTAATTGGATCATACCAATTTTCTTTACTTGCATCCTAAATAATCCATGTTTCCATTTATTAGGATTTCAAGGATTATGTTTAAGAGGGCAAAGGTCAACTTTAATGATCTTTTAAGAGCTATCTGACAGCTCATAAAGAAGTCAGAGGTCAAGAAAACGCAGAGGGAAGAGAAATTAATCTTTGAGACAGTTTCCGTTTGTTAAATAACTGAAGGATTTGACACAAAAGGAAGAAGAGCCTGGTTTTAATTTGACCAGTTAAACATAAAGGGATTTTCTCTGCAGGGTCTGACAGTTGTTTTAGACTGCTCTGTAAGAGCTGGAAGCTGTAGATCATTGCAGTGTATTTTGTAGCATGATGTGGAATTTCTCACAGACGGTTTTCCAGTGATTCAGGGATTGGTCAGACCCCCAGAGACCGTCTTGCTTACAGAGTAACTGTATAAGTCATGGGACGTCTGCTTGGCCAGAGCAAGACAGCTGGAATTTTAATGATTTAGATTGTGTCTCTGTTTTTTGTCCATCAGTAGTTGACAGACAGCTGTTGTGTGCTGGTAACAATGGAAGCTTGCAGTCATCGAATCATGATTAAAGATGTTATCAGGTTTTGGCAAAAAAACAAAAGAAAAAAGTTCAATCTTTCTCATTTCACCATAAATGAATAATAATAATAAATAGTATTGTTATGTAATTAAATTGCATGCCAGCTGCATGTCAACTAATTCTCATTAATTTGCAATTACATGACTACTAACTCTCAGTGTAGGCTATTAGGGTAGGTTTAGGGTTAGGTTTAGGGACTTTAAAATCTTATAATATCTGAGAAACTAAAAGTCAAAATTGCGACCTTAATATCACACAGTTGTGAGTTATACCTCCAGTTTCACAGACGAGGCTTAAGTTAGTCCCAGACTAAACTGCATGTTTGAGCTGTCTCAGATGAAAATATCTTGCTCTGAAATATCTTAAAACATGTCAGCGTCTCTGTTCTGTGTTAAGATGCACGTCTGTAATATTTTCTTTCAAGGCATTTTTGTTGCTTAAATATCTTAATTTAACTAATGCCTAGTCCTGGCTTAAGCTAAGCCCCGTTTGTGAAACCGGGCCATAAAGTCAGAATTCAGAGATATAAAGTTGCATTTCTGACTTTATAACTTGCAATTGCGTAATTGTGACTTTATATATTGAAATTCTGACTTTATGGCTTGTAATTGTGAGTTGTGAGATAAAAAGTCACAATAACGTTTTATATTTTTATTCAGTGGCAGAAATGGGCTTCCATGGTATGTTATGTTGTGGAGCCATCAAAATAAAGTACTAATACTCTAATGACTGCTAGTTGACATGTAGTTGCAAAGGTACTTACTGCTAGTAGAATATATGAAGTGGACTATCGAAATAAAGTGTTACCTAGGCTATTATGTAATTATATTATTAAAATAATAATTGTATTAATGTTACTTTTCCATTGAGAACCACTACTTTCACACTATTTTCAAATTAATTTCATGACACGCATAGAACATGGCTAATTTTTAACAAGCTTTGTATTGTTACAAGCTCAGTACTTACGGTGTGTGTAAAAGTACTGTGCATTCTTTCTCTGTGTTACCTGCATCCAGATGTCCCTGTTTATTTGTCAACAAAAATTCATGATTTTGTGTCTGGCAATTTAGACGGGCTTTCGACTCCCCTAATATTTAACTATTGACTATAGCAATTCAGCATTACAATAAAAATGAGAGCTATCAATTTAATGCATGCTGGTAGTTTAAGTGGCACTTTAATATATAATGTTGCAGACTACACATGTACTGCAAGTATTGGAGCATGCAGTTGAGTCTTTTTACTGATATATGGCCTGACAACATTTCATCTGATCGCAGTACACTGATGTTCCACTGAAGCTCCTGTATCTTTTTCAAAGTTTGTACGACTAGCCTTATATTTTCTGGTGCAAAATCAGTGCACAAAGCTTTTAGCAGGATTCAGAACTAGGCTAAAAGGTCTCGGATGTGAAGAAGGATTAAGTCTGAAACTGCACATGATATTTCTTCCTACTGCACGTATAAAACAAGTCTCTCTCATAATGACAAGACTGTTGGGAAGGACGTTTTAAAGCTGGCCGAATATGATGCTGTGCAATTATCTCATGCATTCCTTTTAATTAGGGGTGAGCGACCTCATGCTGGATGCTCAGTCTATGTTTAGAGTTCTTTTCGTGGAATTTAAAGGAGGAAACATTTGGTAAACTCCTGTCTGGATGGATGTTTACAGGGGATCAGTACTGTGGTGGGAGATTAATGAAGCCGTCAGGAACCTTCAAGACCCCCAACTGGCCAGAGAAAGACTATCCTGCTGGAGTCACGTGTTCTTGGCACATAGTAGCACCGAAGAACCAGGTGGACTCATTTATTTCTTTGCATATTACAGTTTCAATTAAATGTAAGTGTTTTGTTTGTATATAACCTTTCAATACAAATATGTATAATTCTTCAGAATTTGTTTGTTTACAGATTATAGAGGTGAAATTTGAGAAATTTGACGTGGAGAGAGACAACTACTGCCGCTATGATTATGTAGCAATTTTTAATGGTGGAGAAATCAACGATGCTAAAAGAATTGGGAAGTACTGCGGTGATAGCCCACCAGCGTATGTATAGCATCAGTCATATTAAATCAGTCCTTTTGTTTAAAAATGTCAACATGAAGCACTTCTTTATGTACGTCTTACATTTACATGTATCTCTCTTCTTTAGACCTGTGTTCTCTGAGGGGAATCAGCTCTTCATTCAGTTCCTTTCAGATCTCAGTTTAACAGCAGATGGCTTTATTGGTCATTACAAATTTAGACCTAAGAAATTTCCCTCCACAACCATTCCACCAACCACGACAGCACCCCCCACCACCACCAGACCGATACGTAAGTACACCCACAAAACCTGCCGCTGAGGGCAGTTCTCTCTAATCATACAAAAGGATTTATTTATTTTTTGTAGTTTAAATTTTCTTGAACAAACACTACATTTTTACAAATTAAATATTTAATTTTTTTTTATAATTTTATAGAATTAAAATAAACTTTTGTGTGTATATATATATATATATATATATATATATATATATTTTGAGAAAATA
>JAUMHP010000082.1:3599698-3623282 GCA_032361065.1 Enteromius trimaculatus | reverse complement strand
CATCAAAACGGCTTTGTGAGACTAGTATGCTAGTAATGCTAGTATACGTTATTCACACACAAATGCAAATGAGTTAACTACCTTGAGAGAGAGTTAAACAGAATTAATTTCTACAAATAAAATGGCTCAGGCGAAGAAAAACAGTGCAGTACACATAACTCCCCACAGCTTCCGTCACAATGACAGTGTCAGTGATACGCTGACCTGCATCAAACAGACACCGTTTCATTCTTCACATTTAGCTTAAAGGGAAAATGACCAGGATGTAGCTCAGTATGCCCATTGGTGCATGTGTGGGCCTTTGGCATCCACTTCCAGTCCTGACCCACTTAGGATGGCGTGTTGGTTATTTTAAGAGACCAGTCGCACACCCTGCGGCAGAAACACAGCACGGACACTGTTTTTTAGAGGATGGTGTGGCAGTCCAGAGCAAAGCGGGTGTGTGACATTCAGTACAATGGCTGCAAATAACAGTAAGAGATTTTTGTGCTTTACAAAACCAGCAAACCAGTCACACGATGCCACTGCGTTCCATATTGAGGTGGTTTGGTTGAAGGAAAAGAAAGAATGATATTTTGATTTTCAAGGGCTACTACTGGAACTATTTTGACACAATCAATACACTAATCTGTATGATCTCTTCTGAAAAAATAAATAAATAAATCACCACCTCAATACTGCCACCACAGATACAAGCATCGATCACTTACTGCCTACTGCCTATAAAGGGAAGTGAACCTTACTGTGACACCAGAATCTAATAAGTTGTTTCATTGTCTATATACTTTCCAAGACAACAAACTACACTAAAATGAAGCCTGATTTTATAAGTGATCTGAAATCCTATGCACAGACAGCAATGCCAAACACATAATGCACATACAAATGGCAACGCACTTTAAACCTTTTCTAAATACAGTGATTTTTTTGTATTATTTAATATTATCAATTTAGTTAATAGTGACGATTACCATATAAACTTTATATAATTTGCAGCATTTACACACACACACACACACACACACACACACACACACACAACCTACTTTGATTTATAAATATTTCTTTCTTGTTTAATTTAGTTTAAAATGCATACTTAATTTATAGTAGATTTTAAGATCAAAAGCCTGTCAAGAGCAAACAACAACAAAATGTTTTTTGTTTTTTTTGTTTTAATAATATAAAATAAATAATGAAAAACATTCCCAACACATGATTCATGTCATAACACCCCTAATACCTTCTATTTATACTGAGTATTAAATCATCTTTTTTTATTGATTTTTAAATCAGTAAAATGGGGTAAAAACATTAATAATAAATAATAATAAAAAGTTTATCTTTTTAGAGCAATGTTTAACATGCATACATAAACAAAATATTAAATATTCATTTACAAACAAACAAAAGTGGAAAACCAGATGAAAAAGAGATTATTTACAATAACCCGGCAATATATATATTTATAATGCCATACTAAATATAACAGAATTTTAGACAACAAAGCTGGAATACAAATCCTGGAAAGCTCCATTTCCACTACTCTAATGTAAAAATATCTGATTGGTTTCTGTCATATTCTATAAATAGCCTCACTGGTACTGTATGATTGCAGAAAATGACACTTGGGAGGCAGTTCTGAAAACGCTTCTGGCAGAAAACATGTTCCCATATCAGTCCAATAGAATACAACATAGGGAATACAGCAGTCATGACTGGTCATCTGGTCAAATAAGCCTGCAGGTGTTCGCTATTCACCAAGCGTTTGGATTCTTACAGAAGCGCAGATTCATGAGGAAGGATGGTGAACTCTGGCTCAAAATCATGCCGCTGCACCTGCCACACATTCAGCTCACATGAAACCGCCGCAGCTGCTGCGCTCGGCCCTCATTCCAGTCACGTCCGTTATGATGCTTCAGGCCCCATTAGGTTCAAAGCATGGCGCCCCCTTCAGCGAGACCCTCTGGTACCTTCAGCCATCTACCACAGCTGTCTGCTCTGAAAGGACAGCAGGTGGACACACTCTCAGCCTGCTTATGTATCGGAAGTCATCCCATCTAAAATGACTGCAATGGGAGGCCTTACTGGCAATCAGTGTTGCTAAAAAAAAAAAAAGAGAGAGAGAAAGAGACAAACTGAGAGGAAAGATAGACAGGAAGCCAAGAAAAAGTGTGTGAATGACAAAGATAGAGTCCCACAGAAAGATAAACAGCCACCGCGGAGTCCTATAATGGCTTTGCACTGCTAATTTGTCACTCCATTTGAACGGCAAACAGCAGGAAGACAGTGAAAACACGCCGCTCTGTCACTTCCTGTTGCCCAAAGACACACTTGCAAGAGCCTTCATCTGGGGCTCATTCTACTGGTGGAGACATCAACATCAATTTACAGACAAAAATCACTAGTATGAAATCTTTATACAGAATAAAAAAAAATGTATGTGGTCCTGGAAGCCGATTGGTCAATACAGGATACATGATGAACAGTAGTACACAACATCTACAGTTTTTTCCAACATGAATATGAAAAACAATTATAGTTAAAGTGATATTTATATTGATTATATTCCAATGTTCTTTACTACTGTTGTCTCCAGAGTGAATAAGTATTGTGACGGAAATAACATTACATTTTGGAAAGGTTTATGGTTATGTCACCCTTGTTCAATTTATGGCTAAAAAGTTATATTTATTATGTTTATATAGATTTTCAATTACAGAGGGAAACAAAGTCGAATGCAGAACATAGGCATAATAGAACCAGTTTCAATGAAAGGTTTACGCTATTATAAAAAATAATAATAATAATAATGTCACTTGAAGGCTTTCCTGTCGAGAAGAAACTTTGCGAGTTCATCACTTTGACTGAACCCACCCCGAACATTTCATCAAATCCTGCTAGTGTTTTACCCTGTTGTTGGTCTATGTGTATTTTGGCATGTCTTCGGATTTTGCCTGCACTTCTGTAAACGACTCTTTTCTCTTTCAACACAACACTAGCTAAACACCCTCTGGCTAAGTCTGCGACAGACAGACACTGCCCAAACGTTCGGATTGGCAGCGTGCAAATACAGTTTGGTACTGATAAGCAAATGATACAGGACAAACATTTGGAGAAACATTAAATGGGCCTAAGCCACACTACGGACAACATTTACATATTAAGACCACTTTAATTATTGATTGCTATTAGGATAGGCTATTAGGATTAGGATAAAAAAAATCCAATCTACATTTAAAGGGCAAAGGGATAACGTTACCTTCTGTGATCATTTACTCACCTTCATGTTGTTCCAAACTGTATGAATTTCTTTCATACCTGGAACATAAATACTTATTATTATTTGGGGTATTTTTGCTTTATTTATTCATTTATTTGTATTCTATTATTATTATTTATTTATATTTTTAGTGAAAAGCTGAGACTTTTTAATACAGCTTAAATCACTGGAACCAAACCCATCAAAATTCTGTGTTCCGTTTTAGTACAGATGTAAATCGACATGAGGCAGAGTAAATGTCATTTTGAGTGAACTATTCGTTTAACATTGTTTCTTGTCCAGCTTACCACAGAAAAATTAAAGCGGGACGTTCAAGCAGCAATGGCATCAGGCTGCCCTCTAGTGTTCAGGCTATTATGGCGTAATACTGATTTCTCAGTAGCCTAAATAAAAGGCCAACAAAAATGTTCATGTGGTTCATCTTTGCGGTTTCAAAAAAAAAAAAAAAAAAAAAGTGAACGATAATAAAAATAAATAAATAAAATATATGTTATTTAACAAAAACAAATTATTTATTTTCTTCTTTTTTTGACTTGTTTGTTTTATTATAGACATATACATCTCACTTTATAACTTAAGAATAAATTGTCTAGGAAATAGTAGTAATAACACATTTTTAAGACTGATTCCGTTTATATAGAGTTGGCGGGGAGAGTGTTTTATTAAAATGTAATATGTCATATTACTATAAAAGTGCACAGGTTTACAAGGATTGATTCAGCTAATTTAAGTTTTAAAATGGGTGAATATTTTGGTGGGGCATAAAGAACAGCCAGATCTGCTACTGAAACAGTTTTTATGTGCAGTGGGTATGGAAAGTATTTAGACCCCCTTAAATTTTTCACTCTTTGTTATATTGCAGCCATTTGCTAAAACCATTAAGTTAATTTATTTTCCTCAATGTACAAACAGCACCCCATATTAACAGAAAAACACAGAATTGTTGATATTTTTTCAGATTCATTAAAAAAGAAAAACTGAAACATCACATGGTCCTAAGTATTCAGTATTCTCAATATTTAGTAGAAGCACCCTTTTGACCGAATACAGGCATGAATCTTTTTGGGAAATATGCAATAAGTTTTTCACACCTGGATTTGGGCATCCTCTGCCATTCCTCCTTGCAGATCCTCTCCAGTTCTGTCAGGTTGGATGGTAAACGTTGGTGGACAGCCATTTTTAGGTCTCTCCGGAGATTCTCAATTGGGTTTAAGTCAGGGATCTGGCTGGGCCATTCAAGAACAGTCACAGAGTTGTGAAGCCACTCAATTATTTTAGCTGTGTGCTGAGGGTCATTGTCTTGTTAGAAGGTAAACCTTGGGCCCAGTCTGAGGTCCTGAGCACTCTGGAGAAGGTTTTGGTCCAGGATATCCTTGTACTTGGTCATGTTTATCTTTCCCTCGATTGTAACCAGTCGTCCTGTCCCTGCAGCTGAAAAACACCCCCACAGCATGATGCTGCTACCACCATGCTTTACTGTTGGGACTGTATTGGACAGCTGATGAGCAGTGCCTGGTTTTCTCCACACATAACACTTAGAATTAATGTTCTATCTTGGTCTCATCAGACCAGAAAATCTTATTTCTCACCATCTTGGAGTCATTCAGGTGTTTTTTTTAGCCAACTCCATGCAGGCTTTCATGTGTCTTGAACTGAGGAGAGTCTTCCATCGAGCCACTCTGCCATAAAGCCCCGACTAGTGGAGGCCTGCAGTGATGATTGACTTTCTACAACTCTATCCCATCTCCTGACTGCATCTCTGGAGCTCATCTGATCTTTTGGTTCTTCTTTACCTATCTTAGCAAGGCTCTTCTCCCCCAAAAGCTCAGTTTCACCCATCAACCAGCTCTATGAAGGGTTCTGGTCGTCCCAAACGTCTTCCATTTAAGGATTATGGAGGCCACTGTGCTCTTAGGAACCTTTAGTGAAGCAGAATTTTTTTTAACCATGGCCAGATCTGTGCCTTGCCACAATTCTGTCTCTGAGCTCTTCAGGCAGTTACTTCGACCTCCTGATTCTCATTTGCTCTGATTTGCTCAGTGTCACAGCAGTACTTAACAATACAGACCATGCAATATTTCAGTTTTTCATTTTTTTAATAAATCTGCAAAAACAATTCCGTGTTTTTATGTCAATATGGGGTGCTGTGTGTACATTAATGTGGATTTTTTTTTTTTACTTAATTGATTTTAGCAAATGTCTGCATTATAACAAAGATTGAATACTTTCCGTACCCACTGTATACTTGTTTTATCAGTTAAACTTTAATTGTCCTTATTTGGTCCACAGATTTATTTTAATAAATACATATGTAAATGACAGAGAGGAATTTCAGGCAATTTTACATGAATTTGTTCTTTGATGTCAGCTTCATCCAGTTTCTGAAGCTTGTACCTAACCCTCACTTCCTGGCTTTTTGCACGCACGTACTAAAAGATAAGCTCTCAACTTTTTTTTTGCTATCTCTGCTCTCCTCTCCAGCTTTGAAGTACTCTGCAGCGCTGTGTCAACAGAAATGCAAACGAAAGGGAACCCCTGAGAGCCACTACTGTTCCAGCAACTTTGGTAAGAGAAGCCCTCTGCAGTTGATACTAACTTTTTTGCTGACACATGAAGACCAACACACAAATGCACAAGTGCAAACTGAGATGGGATCTTGTGGGTGGGGGGGGCAACAGAGTAAGCGGAAACAAGTACAGATTGTTCACATTTTGTCTATAATCAAAGTGCATGTTTTTTTTCCCAGCATGTTATCTTTGGCCTGCTGGTTTATTTCAGTATGCTCAAAAAAAGATTCCTTGAGCATTTTTTGCCATCGGCACAGTGGATTTGTGTGTAGGATACAGTGCTCTTGTGTAAACAGACTGCAGTGGACTGTGGGTAAACTGTTGGTAAATGGCAGTATTTATTCAGTCGAGCTCTTTGGCTGCAGTCACTGGCCCTGGAACAGGTCTGCAATGTTCATGCCCAGAAGCGAGCAGATATTTCATTCTGATTTCTGCTGTTTACATGGATTTGCATATGGGGAAATGTTGTGTTCGGTGGAAATCAGCGTCACGTTGAGAAACAAGAACTGAATGTGAGCGATGGTGGAAAATCACATGCACATTAAGGCAAATTTGTATAATCACACACTTTATTTACCATTCAACCTTGCAGAAATGAATAAACACAAGTTTAGGATGTCAGGATGAAAATACACATTCAAATAATAGACATAAATTTGGAAGTCTGTTTCCACCACTGAACAAAAAGTAAAGTAATTCAGTGACATTAATCCTACAATTGTGCCTGAAAACTGATCTAAACAATTGTGAGTTATAAAGTCACAATTACATGATAGAAACACGCAATTCTGAGAAATAAAGGCAAAATTGCGGGATATAAGCCTTATTGCGATGGTCAGAAAAAAGTCTGAATTGTAGGATATAAAAAAAGTCAGAATTGCAAGTTTATATCATTCAATTCTGAAAAAATAAATAAGGTAATATTTTTATTTTATTTTTTTTATTCAGGGGCAGAAATGGGTTTCCATAGTAAAATTAATAAAAGACAATAATAAAGCCTGAAATGCTGTCAAAGCCCCAATTTTGGTATTAAGTAATTAAAAGTAGTCTCTAAAGCGTTTTTTTTTTTTTTACCCATTAGTGATCACTGGAACGGTCATCTCCGCTGCAATGCGAGGAGGTAGCATGTATGCCACCATCTCCATAATCAATGTCTACAAGGAAGGTAACCTTGCTATCCAGCAGGCTGGCAAAACCATGAGCACAAAGATTGTCATCCTTTGCAAGAAGTGCCCCTACGTCAGACGAGGTAAGTGTCTTCTTCAGCTTTGATAAATAGTGAGATTAACATGTTAGAGAGTTTCATCTGCCACAGAGACCTGCTGAGACCTACCCAATGTCATGAACATGCGTATAAATACTACGCCAAAAAATCCCAGGAAACCCCTCATAGTATTGTTATGCACAAATAGATTTTGGCATGCATGTGCTACAAGATGCCGGTCAGTACTGTAAGTTTTTGTTTTTATTTGGCGTACTGTTTATATTCATTTTCATGAGACGGGGCTCGCTGAAGCACATCACTGTAACCTCTCATACTGAACACATAATTGTGTTCCTGTTAGCAGTGCTTCTTTGTTTGTCATTGTGTAAAAACAAAGAAATATAAGGGTTTTTTCCCACTTCATTTCTGAGAACAGCATCTGTAGCATGATGTCAGTTAACCACAGACTGAAATAACTTAAGACAGATTTTCTGTTAACTCAACTGTGAGCTAAGTTTTTTTTAGTGTAAGATTAGAAAAAGAGTAAATTTCACATGGTTTGCTAAAGAAAAGGATGCCTTGTTGCATTTTGGTAACTCTTCTCAATTCAAGCGTTGTTCTTTAATGTGCATTCAATAGTACGGTGTCAATTTAACTCTTTCTCCACCATTGACGGGATTTTACATCATTTGTGGGACACTTGTCTGCAAGAGCTGTTCGTGGTAGGGGCGCTATTATACATTTTCTAAAAGAGAACAAAATCTCTGGATCAAAACGGGAGAAGAAGCAGAAATGATCATCAAATGTTAAACAGCGTATTTTGCCTGACCTTGCTGAATAAAATGTCGACTCAGGAAATGGTTTAGAGCTGTGCAAGCTTTGGAGGTGCTGATGGAAGAGATCTACTCCATTCATGTTTTGTTAGTTGTTCTGAAACAAACAAACATAAAAAAATCAGCATTTATATATTATTATATTTATAAAACATGCTCACATGCAAGTTTTGAAAAATAATATAAGAAGTCAGAATAAAATGACTTTTTGTTTAAAAGCTGAAGCTATGTTGAAATATTTTATACAACAAAATGAACAAAAATGCTAGCAGTGGCTGGAGAAAGAGTTCAAATGTTTTACATAATAAGTAAATAGTATTTCATTTAGCAGTGGTGTTGCATCAGTTTGTTCCACATGAAAATAATAGCTGTCAGTTGAAACAACTAAAGTAAATAATGGCAAAATTTATTTTTTCAGTCTCAACTGTTCCATCAAATCAGTTCCATTTAAGTAAGTTGTGCATTAGCCCATTGGTAGCAAGCTCACTGTCCAAATGTTTTTTACGACGAAATCTCACTGTCATATGTTTATACGGTATATAAACATATGGAGTGGATAGTGCAAGCGAGGCCCCAGAGAAAAGCTGATCCAAAGCCCTTCCTGAATGTCTCTGCCGTTCCGTCACTGCATTCAGGTTTTGTCTGTGTAATGTCGCTAGGTTTGAACTACATCTTCATGGGCCAGGCAGATGAGGAGGGCCGTGGAATGATCGCCCCCCATCATTTCATCATGGCTTTCAAGGCCAAGAATCAGAGGGCCTTCAACATGCTTAAGAACAAGCGCTGCTAAGTTCATACAGGAGATCTCTGGTCTTAAAATCCGCACATGGGTGTGTGATGTTTTCATATTTGCCCTGCATGTCCCAACTTCCTTCATCGACCTCTTCAGAGGAGCCCCGAGGACTGTTGAAGCATATGGCACATGCCTGGTTGGGCTCTCTTGGCTCCTACTTCTCTTCTTACTGTTGTGATGAGCATCAAAATGGCAGCAAGAGCAAAAGTAGTAAGATATGGCAGGTGAAGAAAATAGCAAAGTTAGAGGAGCTTTGTTGATGATGTCTTAAAAGGCAATAAACTAGTAGCACACCTTTGAAATCATGCTGGATATGTTACATTTTGTCTATAAAATATTTTCATAGAAACGGATACCTGATGGTAAATGTTTCGTTATAAATTATTTGTTTATCAAAGAAAAAATAAAGTTCATTATCAGTTATGTCTTGGATATTGTCGTCATGATTTATTTTGCATTTGTTTATTTGTATTTTTGTACATTTATTTATATATTTTTTTGCATTTGAAAAGATTCAAAGAAAGCTTTCAAAGTTCAAAATATTCAAGAAGTTTACATGGTCGTGTCAGAACATCTGTTTCTAAAATTGCCTAGGGCTCAAAGTGCTTGACTATGAAGGGCACTATTCAAACATTTAACTCCTTAATAAACTGTTGAAAAGGACATATTCTACAATTCTTTTCAGGTTTATTTTTAAGAGTTTCATTTCAGCATTAAAATGCCACAAAAAACAAAAAAAAACAAACAGACAGACAAAAAACAACACATTAAATATCCTTAGAAGTTTTCAACCCTGCTCCGGTGCTCAAGTGGGTCTATTCTGTGGACTATAGGTCCAGCCCTAATCAAACAGACCTAAACCAGTCACTCAAAGTCATCATGATCACCTGACATAAACAAAATTACAAGCAGGTTAGAAATAAACGTTGCAGGAAAGTTGGTCTTTAGAAGCAGGGTTGAAGACTGTTGGTTTACAATACATCAATGTGAATTAGTCTTAAAATACCTATTCAAATACTGCAAGTTATTAAGAACTTATGCAAGTTCTATATATAAAACCTTTTTTTTTCCATAATAAATGTTATTTATTTGAAAAGAATGACACTTTTAGAAAACAAGTAGGATGCAAGAATATTACACAAGTTATGATTCTGCAGGCTTTGGTGTAGAATAAACAGAGCTTAAATACTATTCCAGTAGAGTCCCAGGACTTTTTCGTCTTCCAAAGAAAAAGAAGAATAGCATTGTTGAGCATGCTGGGTCGCTTTTACTAAATGCACATGGCTTAGCTTCTGGGGTAAAACATGGCATATTTGGAGGTGCGGAAGCCCAAAAGGTCCCTCATTTCATTGCGGAACTTGGAGAGGTCTTGGCGCAGATCATTGAGGTTCTCTACTGTGGCCTGGTCCGTGCTCTGCATCTTCTGCCTTGTTGAGGTCAGGTAACGGTGAACAAGACAGCACATAATCTTCTGATAGTTTTCATCTCTTTTCTGCTTCAGGTTTCTCCATTCCTGGAAGCAAATAGTTAGAGGATCACTGGTAAACTGACTGTAAGGCATAATATGTCTAGAGCAGGGGTAGGCAACATCAGTCCTGGAGTGCCAATGTCCTGCAGAGTTTCTCTCAAACCCTAATCAAACCACCTGAACGAACTAATCAAGGTCTCCAAGGCTGCAGGTGAGGGTTTTTTCAGGGTTATAGCTAAACTATGCAGGACATTGGCACTTCAGGACTGACGTTGCCTACCCTGCTCTTGAGCTCAACTCTCTTTAACTAAAATGGTGACAATTCCAAATAACCCCTTTTCCACCAAAAGGATGCACACAGTGGTAGGGCCAGTTCCAATGCTTAGGCTTAATTGTGTTACTACACAAATAAACATCGCCAAAAAAGTAACCAATCCTGCTCCTTGAGGGGCAACTTCCCGCAGATTTTAGCTCCACTTGCCTAGAAATTTCAAGCATTCCTAAAGGTCTTGACTACATGATTCAGTTGTATTTTAATTCAGTTTAAAGTTTTGCGGGTGCAGGATTGGCATCCCTGGTGTCTGCAGTTATGGTGTTGTTCAGAATTCTGAGAGTGAATCTTGTGTACTGACATTTCTCATAAACCAGCGGTGTCCAATCCTTTTCCTGAAAGGCCACTGTCTTGCAGGCCTCAGCTCCAATCCCATTTAAATACAACAGAACCAGCTAAGTAAGATCTAACTAGGCATGCTAGAAACCTCGGCAGGTGTGCCGAAGCAAATTGGAGTGAAACAGGACAGTGATCTTCCAAGACCCTTGTTCAAACCCCTGCAGAGTTTTGCTCCAACACACCTACAACACCACCACATCTCTAGCCGTCCAGAAAATCTTGATTAAATGGTTCAGCTGTGTTTACTTGGGACTGGAGCTGGATAAATGTGGCTGAGGCATCAAGTTGTGCTGAAACTTTCTAGACAGTCTATAACTGACGACAATGTGGACTACAGTTAACATTGCGTTGCATAAAAAGGGCAGTCCAGTTCTAAAATGTACCTCAAAAGATCCCAGTCTAAAAAGACCCTTGTTAAAAACCGGAACTCTCCAGGAAGGTGGCCTTCCAGGAACAGGATCGGACAGCCCTGTCATAAACTTTGAGCTCTCTGTTGGCCCTGCTCTTGAGAGATTTAAACTCAACTAGCAGATTTACTGTCTTTATTTTGCATATGGACAGGTGGACATATGGAACACCCTTGGCTGTCCACATCATGGTTGGAGTTTTTACTTGATTGTCAATACTTCAATTAACCAGTAATTGCAAACTATGGATGGGCATTACAGTAAGAAGATTTTCCCAGATATAAGTTCCCATATGTCTTGCATACCTTGAGGCTATTCTGTCTCTTGACCTTGCCTGTGGAGGTGTGGGAACAGATCCATTTGCTCATGCTGATGACCAAGTAACACACAGTCTTGGGAGACGGGAGGATGTTGAAAGGTGGAGGCAGTGTGCACTTGTCATCGAAGTAGCTGAGCCACAGTTTGGCCCGGGCAAACTTCCACTCCTTATCTTCGTGATTCTGCAAGCAGATAAAATGATCAAGGTACAATAACGCCTTCTCTACCTGTTACAACCTGCCTAATGCTTGTTTCCACATGTACAAGTATCTGCATGTATATGTACACGTTCACATCTTCCTCATACAAAAAGTCATACACCTGAAGATTACTATCTGTTAGTATCCCCGTTTATCACAATTGTGAGCGATTAGTCTTATGGCACTTGAAGGCTCAGGTAATTTTGTCCATATAAAATGCTGTATGTGCCAGCCGATCAGAGGTTGTTGAGATGCTATGTTGTTCAGAAATGCTAATGGACAGTGTTCTTTCAAACAACAGATTAAACACATTAAAATCTCTGCTGCCCCCTTCAGGTCTGGAGGACCCATAGTGTTTACGTGATGTTAACACTGGTAAATGAATATGTGAAACCATTATTAAATATTATTGGCAGGAACACAATTATCATCATCCATCATGTTAACAAAGCATCAGATTATCTCAAGGTTCACTTACAGCAATCTGTCTGAAGCTCTTATGCAGCATAGCCACCAGGAGTTTGGTGAGAACAATGACTACAACAATGTTGTAGGTACCGACTATAAGAGCACCAACAAATGACCGCAGCTCCTCTGTGTAATTGATCCTTGTAACAAACAGAGCCACATGTGCCAGGGAAAAAATGTACCAGAAGAGGGCGTAACATGTCCCCATAAACCTGGAGAAAGAGATAGATGAGCATGGTAAAATATTTCTTTAAAACATATTTCTTTTTTTTTGTGCTTTTCTTTTTTGGCATCTTGCATCTTTAGAACAATGGTTTATGGTAATGTCCCAAATCACAGCCTAAATGATCGCGGTCTTCCTCTAAGTCTGCACTTCGGTGACGTAATGCTGCTTTGTTTGGTGTGTGGAAGTCAAAAGCGAGCATAGCAGCCACAAAGAGTCTCATGAGCACCATTGCTAGAGCTAAAATGATGAATGGAAAACCATATGATCTTTGGTTTGTCAAATACTTAAAATGCATAACTCACTTTGAAAGAAAAACATAATAATAACAATAATAATACAGTCCCTTTAACTAATAAATTATCTGATGAGTGTAAATTAGATGAAATTAAAAGTACGTGTGAAAGGTGTCGTTGTTCTGCTGTCGACAGAAGATGCCCTCACAGTCGCTTGTATTTTTGGAGATGGCTAGGTCTTTGTCTTTTCCATAGAGCTGCGTCAGGCCGATAGTGAAAGAGATGAGTACAAGCAGGAATAAGCCAAGAAACTTCCCGAACTCTTGTAGCATCTGGCCCATGGAGATCTGCAATGAAAAAGATATTTTATAAGCCCTTCCACATCCAAGCCTGAGCAGACCAGACGGACTCACATTTAGAGATACCATAGGGATCTAGAAAGGTTCCTATAACAAGACATATTCTAACTTCAGATCTGCTGTCATCGCGCTGCATTCTGTTGATTACCAAAGAAAAACATTTTGATGCATTGCTGTTTTCTGCTTATCTTTCCTTGGGGAGATTTACTGAACACTCTCAGCCAAACAATGAAAAGAAGAAGAAACAAAAAATAATGCCATGTGAGTAAAATTTAACTGGAAATTAGGTAAAAGGAGAACTGGCCCCAACTAAGCCTGGTTTTTCCCAAGGTTTTTTGTTTCTCCATTCTCTATTCTCTTGGATGGGGTTTTGGTTCTTTGCCGCTGTCGCCTCTGGCTTGCTTAGTTGGGGGCACTTAATTTCTAGTGGTTGGTTGGTTGATTGATTGGTTGTTGTTGGTCCATTTTGAGATGATCATGAAACTTTAAGTAAACGTGGTTTACAAGTTTATTTTAAGTGGTGGATGTAATTCCATATATAAGATAACAACTAGTCACTGATAAACACAGCTCAGGTAAATATTGGTTTGGCCCATTAGGGGGTAATGGCAGGGGAACATTTCCTGGTAGCTACATTAAGCAACCGCTACAGTACACACATACAGTAGACCAGCTTTTTTAAGGTGTCTACCTCTATTCATGCTTTCTAGATTCCACTGGCCTTTCCAGTCTGGGTTGAGGTAAGGGACAAGATGAATTCCTTGTGTCAAGTCTGACCAGTGAACCATAATGTTCTGTACTATGTGTTTGCTCTGAATCATAGCCAGGATTTGGGGGATTTATTTATTTATTTTTTTTGCAACTCCCATTAAACAAATTCATTTTCTTGTCACTCTCAACCCCCAGTGGGCATTTTCCATGTCTAATATTTTTCAACCTTTTTAGAAATCGTATAATACTGTGTTATAAAACATATTTTTATATTTGTTACAATTTCAATGCAGAAAATGAGGGGGAAAAACATAGATTCCATCTGGCCCTAATGACTCTTTTATGTCCAAGCAAGCAAGGGTTTGGAAAGATACCAGCCCATCAGATATAGCACAGCAGGCATGATAAGGGCTTCTAACCCTGACAAACACGCACTAATAAGACAGTTACTATAGCTACTGTACAAAAACACCTTAAATTTAAAGTTTAAGCAGTCGGTTTGACATCTCAACTCTTGCCCTCACAAAGAAAGAAATATGTCCTCAGACATTTATCCTGAGGTGAGTCAGTGTTTTCCACTTATCTTTTCTTGGGGATATTTTCTGGACACTCTTAGTCAAACAATGAAGCAGTAGGGAGTAAATTTCTGCCTTCCCAGTCTGACTGTATTCTTTGACATTCATCATATGTTTGTATGGTAGAGGGGGTGACATAGAAAGCGTTTAAGCATGTGGGTAGGTTCATGCTTTTATAGAAAAGCAATAATACAAGGCACTTTCCTCTAAATAACTTAAGCTACGTGTGTGTCCATGCGTCAATCCATTACAGCTGAGAGTGTGTGTTTGTTCATATGCATCATTCCAACCACAGTCCTTGAGTGAATTACTTTTCCACACAGCAACGCCAGACACTGATGTCAGTTTAAGAGCACGTGCTGGAGAGCAGAGACACTCACACATAAACTCAAGACTGACATGGTTTTAGTCATGCCGAATGCAGAATCCTCTGAGAGGAGCAGTGCTGTATTATGCAACCTCTCTGAAACTGCTGCAGGAAGATGCCGAAGCACTGCAAAAAATGACTGTGATTTGAACGGTCACAGTCTGGTAAATTCCTGTAAAATTGACAAAGAAAAACTATAAACTGACATTCCCTGAACTGAATTCTCTGAATTGCATTTCAAATTTTGTTTGAATTTGATGTTTTTTTTCTTTGAAATAACTATGTTTCTTAGTTTTTATTCTTACAAGTTATGATTATTAGGGTTGTGTTACATGTAATGCTGTTAAATTAATGTTTATTATTATATTTTATTATATTTCAGTTTAGCGGCTCTCATCATGATGGTGTTTAGTGTATGTATATATATGTAAATATGTTCATATTTAAAAGCTGCTTGTGATGGGCTTTGATTCAACCTGTGACTTTCTCATCCCAACCTGCATATTGTGGTGATCAGTGTATTTCAAAGATACAAAACAGATTTCAGTTCTTTAATAGGATGGTATATTAACATTATATCAGTGAATGAGATTGTGGTATTTAACTGTAAATTTTACTTAAAACCGTAAAACCTAAAATGTTGTTACTGTATTTTTTACAGTGGAATTCCGGCAACCACAGCTGCCGTTTTTTTTTACCATAAATTTTACAGATTTATTGTTGTTGATGTTTACAGTGTGGGTGAATCTCATGAAGACTGGAAGACCGAAAAAAGTGTAGCATTGCCAAAGTCAATAATGTGGGATCTTAATATCCATGGAACCTTTGAATTGGTTTGTCTTTATAGTGAAAAAGATTATTTAGATCTTTCAGCTAAATGATTCTTTATTGAACCCATCACTGCTAACAAAAAATAAGAATTTAACAAGAAAAAAAGGACCTAGATTTGGCAGGTGGTGGATGTTAGATTCACCCGCACACTGGACATTTCTATCAACAAATCCCAATAAATTAGAAATGAAACCACATGGCAGAGATCTAAGAACAGAGAATTTGAAAGGAAAAACTGAAAGGCTGAGAGAATTGAAAACAGGCATTTGCAGCACTGATTAGATGCACAGGACAAATGGGAGAACTCCCTGGCGTTATCGGTGTGACTGCTGGGCATTACGTAACAGAAGAAAAAGCTTCAGTGGTTAGACACTCCATTGGTTGTGGCAGTGAATAGTTATGAAGTACAGACAGAGGAAGTTGTGATTACCTGTAAAGGCCCCAAGATGGAGCTGGTGGTGTACATGAAGAACAGACGGAGATAGCTCAGAACATTGGCGAATGCAAAAAGGCCTTCAGCAACCAAGAGGGGGTGGAATGCATCCCAGTTTTTCCTCTCTTCTAATCGCTCTTTCTCAGCATTCTTAAACTGAAGCAGAGGACAAAGGATATTATAAATGATAAATAATTGCAACAAAAATAACTATATATCACAACATAATTATACACTCTCAGAAATAAAGGTACACAATCTGTCACTGGTTATATTCTTATATACTCTTTAGCTACAAACATGTACCTTTTGAAAAAGTACCCCAGTGACAGCTTCTGTACCTTTATTTCTGAGATATGTATAAAAATTAGTTTTCTTAAAAAATGTAAATTCTGCAATTTACACATCTTTGCGTTGTTTCAAATTCTTAATAATTTTCTTCTTTTGAACACTACTTTTGCGTTCCAGTCAGTCATAGCTTGGAATGAGAAAAAATGTAATTCTAAACTAGTTTTAAAAAATAGTCCTTTAATAACTTGGTAAAGTGCTCAGAATAAAATGTTCTGGACAGGGTTTATACCTTGCTGTGAGCCACCACTTTTAGTGCAAAAGTGGCCAAGTAAAGCGAGTTCATGACAAAACTCAGCTGGTTACGTGACTCTTCTAGGAAGTCCTCCAATCCCTCATACCACAGACGCTTGACATCAGACCACACCATGCCTGCAGAGAGAGGAATTTGCCATCAGTGCAAAGAATCATTCGAGCAGCAAATCAGAAATTCCTTACTGCTGGGGGTTTTCAATCACCTGTCAGGACCAATGTAACTCAAAAACCATGAAACCAGAAATATTTATGAAAGCTATGTCCAAAACTGCAAGAAGCAAAAAGAAGTCTAAACAGTATATACAGTAGATGCTATTTACTGAGTTAAAATAGTTGCAGATACCATTTGCACTTATGTTGTAGTACATAACAGAACAGCATGTAGTAATAGCATTTTCAGCGTACTGTATATGATTAGATGTTGCCTTATTGGGTCTCTTTCTTTAAAGCCCACAGCTAACAATACTGAACCTGCTGATCAGTAAAGGTGAATCCAGTATGGTTTTGCGTATGGTAATAATATGATTGTCAATGTCAATATATTAGCCATAGACATATTGATTGATGAATAAATATATACTTCATTAATCCCAGAGGAAAACTCAAGGAAATTACAGACAAATCAATGACACCACATCCAATTTCAGTTATAGGCCTCTTAACCCACTGTGTTTTTGTTTGGTTATTTATATATATATATATATATATATATATATACACATCTCATACTTTAGTCTCATTTCTCATTTATTGTTTTATGTATAAAATATGTTTTATTGTTGAGCAGAAGAAAGAATGTCATACAGGTTTGGAATGACGAGACAATTTTCATTTTTGAATGGGCTCTGTGAGAATAAAAATACAATGTAGTATCTGACATTCATTTTATTTTCCAAAGTATTTTCCAGCTGTAATACCAGTATTTTGATATGACTAAAACTTTTAATGCATTTGTGTGTTTACTGGCTTCAGACTCAGGCACACCCATGACGCAAATGAAAGATTAAATCATTTGTTAGCTACCTGTGACAAAGAAGCACATAATGCACAACAACCGTTACTAATTTGTGTTACTAAAAGCAGTAAGCAACACCATATAAAGATGAAAAGGAAGGTGATGTGATCAGAACATATTGGACTTCTAATTAAATATTATTTTAAATGTTATGAACTGTGATGTATATTCTTAAAATTGCAGTGAAAATGAATCCTCTTCCACCCTCTAGTGGTCTTCATGCAGTCTTAGTTTTCTTCAAACTTGATCATATAATATTCTTAAATCCACAAGCATTTGAGGTCATACATATATACACGACAGTTAAGTCTTTGTAGAAGGATATTTGACAAAAACTTAACAAGTGCCATTAGCAACAATTTACCCAGTGGTCTCATGCTAATGTTCTCTAGACAGATGCTAACCGCTAGTTGTGTTTATTGCTTCCGCATCAAGTAACATTATCTGTGTAATTTATCAGTCCTACTAATGGTTTTATGAAAAACAGTTGGCGATCTAAATGTTTGTCATCCAAGGCTGGTGGGTCCATTGTAAAAATTATTATATTTATATGTCAACCATTCACATGAATTCACTGCTTGACAATAAACGCCGAATTTCATTAACAAAGTGTGGACTCAATCATTTTTTTGCTTCTTGTTCATAGCAATCACAGCACAAAATTCTGATTTGGTTCTCATTTGCCAGTTAGAAAACGCATGGCAAGAAAGTAATGCATGAAATGTTGTTTATCCTCACCTATGATCCAGAGAATGAGAAGGTAGTCTATCAGCTCCAAAGGGGGACCCATGGTGTTCTTCATTTCCCCATTGTAGACCATTGAGTAGAGGTTTAGAAGGAGCAGGAAGGTGAAGTAGGAGGCACTATGGATGATGAACTTGACAAAAGGTGTGTGGATGACCTGGCCCACTCGAGAACGGGGTCCCAGCAAGTAACAGATGGACAGCAGAGGCCACATTAGCGCCACGCTCAGAACAGACAGGATCTTCAAGCATGTGTGCTTGCGGCGGTAGCTCGCCATCTCACCGAACCACACCGTGTTCAGGAACTGCTGACAGTTGGACTGGGCAACGAACTGTACAGATTGAAACACAAGAAAATGCATTAGAAAAAAGTAATATGCCTTGTGCTTTCTTATAAAACAAAGGTTGATATTTCAACAACATTTGGTCATTGGTTTGGAGAGTCCATTCAAAAATTACATTTCTATTCCAAGTTGTTCCAAACCTTTATGAGTTTCCAAACTATTAAAGACAGTGGCTACCATCATTCTTCAAAATATCTTCTTTTGTGCTCAAGGGTTATTTTTTAAAATATGAAGACTGAGACTAAGTAAATGATGACGAAGTTTAAATTTATAGGTAAACCGTCTCTTGTGATAAGTATCCATATTATGGGCTACGAAATATTATTATTTGGGTTTCGTGAGTCCCCAGCAACAGGTTAGCATGCAAAGAATTTAATTTCAAATGGGGCGGGCAGTATGCTAATGTTTCATGTTAATGTCAACATAAAACAGCTTGGACAATAATTTTATACACGATGCACTTTAAGATGTAAAACTTTGCAGGATGTTTCCATTCACTTAGAGCTTTGTTGCACACTGCATGAAAGGTCTTTTTCAAAAATCCATAATAGAGGCACTTTAAAGGAATAATTTACCCAAAAATGTTATAATTTGAATCATTTACTTACCCTCAAGCAGTCCCAATATATTTCTTTGTTCTGCCGAATACAAAGGAAGATATTTTGAAGAAAACAAAAAACTCTATGGAAGTCAATAGTGACCCAAAACAGCCTGGTCAAAGTGATCAATTAACAAAAGCTACATCAAATTTTTATGTGAATTATCATTGATTCTTTATTGTTGAACCAATGTAGTTCGAACAGCAAATGTGCTGCTAAGTTACTACTGTTTCGGGAAACAGATGTGAAGCTAGCTCTTTTTTCCAACAATCCACCATGCTTTGGTAGTTAAGCAGACAAGTTACATCATTGTATGGAAAACACGCCCCAGGATGTTGATAATACAAGCATAATTTTGTAAAAATCCTCATTAACCTCCTTTTGGTTGTATCTTATGGCCAGTTTGAGGCGACTGAGGTTCATCCGTTCCTCTAGTAGGCCTCTCTTGTCTACGTGGTCCTCACTGGACGTGTGGTTCAGTATGACCTCCAGCTCGCGAGAGTTGCGGGCCTGAGCCAGCAGGTCCTTGGCAAACATCTTGCATTGCTTGGCAAGTTCTTCATAATCATTCCTGTAATATAATGACAAGGAGACCAGAATGAGCAGTAGAAGGAGAATTTTTTTTTTTTTTTCTATATCTTTCATTGACTTGGACGGCACTGTTTTGATATCAGTCAAAGAAGACTACAGAAATTTGTCTGGATTGTGATTGTTCAACACAGTCTCACAACCAGTTTCTATGTATTCGTACAACCTCACTCGTACGACTTTGTGCGATTTGTCTAAACCCTAGTGACGAGTAGGTTTGGGGGCAGGTTTAAGTGTAGGTAATTTCTTACAAATTCATACGAATTGGCAATTCGTTAAAAAATATGTAAGATTTAGCAAAAATCTTTGTATGAGCCAGGTTGAACAAATTTGTACGAATTAGCCACCTCATAAAATATGTATGAAATATCACAGTAGTAAGACTGGGTTGGATTGTTTTATAGGGGGGAGTGGGAATAACTACATGGCCCTAAATGTGCTTATTGGCCATTTTAAATAAATGTCTCTAAGTTGACTGCCCAATTAATGCATGCCAAAAATTGATGTACAAAACCTGCTAATGATGCATGAATTAGTTTCTGTTAAAATCCAATTACTAAACTATTAATTTGCGACTAAAAGTCACCATTCTTCCTTTCAAGCAAACCTATAGACTCATGTGAAGTTTTTAAATGTAGCTCTTGATTTGGAATTTAAAAGAGATTCTTCATTCAGTATGATTAAATGATGGGCAAACATCCTCGCTCTTTTGACAACCTTTAACCTCATTAAATTAACTGCTATAAAAGCATGCATGTAAATTTGTCAAACCAATATGCTCTTTCCATTTAGAAGCGATCCCTATGAGACCTCTTTCCCTAATCACTCTTCCATTACCGAAACTCCACTTCCACCAGGCTCAGCTCTTTAAGATCAGCGCTCAGCTCGAATGCTCTCAGAATGGGGTCTTCTTCCGTAAGCATGATCAAGGATGGGCTGGCAAGGCACCGATAGATATCTAGACGGAACCTACAAGAGACACAGATGGAGGATGAAACAGACCACTCAAAATTATGCAGACAAACTCAACTCCACATTGTAAAACACCCTTACTGTTTTCGCTTTTCAAATGTGTTTAGAGTTGATTCTTTAACAGCAACATCATATACGTTAAAACATTCTCGGTAACAATTTATTTTACGGTTTACCTATTAGTTGCTTATTAGCATCCATATTACTAGAATATTAGCCATTTCTTAGTGTCAATTAAGCACATATTAATGCCTTATTCTACATCACTAATCCTACCCAATATAGATAAACTAGATAAAAATGATTGCCTTGAGTGACGAAGACTGTCCTTCTTGTTCTTGGCATTACAGAGGGTGCACTCGCACCCTACAGCATGGGGTCGAGGCAGAGAGATGTCTTGCTTTAACAGCATGGTCAAAATCTCATAATTGTTCCGGTGGGCAGCAAGAATGACTGGAGCAACATCCATGGTGGTGGAATACTCTGGGTTTTGAATGCGCTGCATCAATTTCTAAAAAAAAAAAAAAATGTATACAAGGATTTTAGGACAATTGATTATTTTGAAATAAAAAGAAAAGATTGAATGATTAATAATTTAAATAAGATTTTTAATAATTCATATGGTTTGAATATTTTTATTGATTGTGAAACCCTAATACTTAGTTAAACTCATATTCTGAAGAAATTGAATGAAAAGGAAAATAATCGCAAAAAAATCACCAACCGCAATAGAAGGCTTGGATGAACGCCTGGGTCGATGGTTTAGGAGGATGTCAACTGCTCCTACCACTTCTGAATCAATAGCCACTAATAATGCATCTGTGGCCTGCATGCACACAAACACGCACTTATCTCAAATGAACAGAATGTTTTTTTTTTCTAGCATTTTATTTATAATCTGAGGACATGATTGTGCTCTCACCTGACAGCCATGATCCAAGAGCAACTGCAATATGTCTAGATTCTCATTTTCAATTGAAATGGTGACAGCGTCTCTCCCAAGTACATCTACGCAGTTAATGTTTAATTCACCATGTCGTTTCTCCTCCAGAAGTTTCTTCACCATGTAGTAGTCTCCTTAAAATGCAGTTAGGTAACAATAAATTAGTTCAATGGTTTATACGATGACATCTACATATGTTATCAGAAAGAGAGGACAGCAGTTTGTGATGGAAAAAAATGTAGCCCTTAGATATCATTCCTGGTGAGTCATTTTAAGATTTCTTTATATGGTAAAAGAATAGCAACTGACTCTTGTCTGCACAATGTAACCAGAGGAAATTCATTAGTTTTCCAAGCTGTTTCTGGAATGCTTGGAAATAAACTATGCACTTCTGTTAAACATAACCCTAAACACCGAAGATGTCTGAATAATCAGTCACGCTCTCAAAATCTACTTATCTCAAAACAAATCACTAGTTGTATGTCACATCGAATAAATAAAGGGAATTATTATAGTCAGTTATTTTACTTTTAATTCCAAAGCTACTAATACAATTACTCTTAAAGCATTTGAAATAAAACTGTTAAAAAAAATGTACTATACAGTTTCTAAATTAATATTAGGTCACACAAAAAGTAGGTTACATTAAATATTTGGTTGAATCATTAAATTGTCAGTAATTATACTATATAGACACAAAAAATAAAATATAAGCTACCTATATACAGTACCGCTTCATCAGAACAATAATATAAATAAATGTTACTTAAACCCCAAAACAAACGACATTGTAAATCAAGCAACTAAAATCTGTAACCGTGTTTTTGTTGTTATTATTTCAATATTATTATTATTATTATTACTGTATAATACTATATAGCTATTCAAGCATTACGTCCTTAACTGAACTTACCCTTCTCGCAGGCCAGCAGAAAGAGCTTCTCGTCCAGAGTGGTCTCCTCCTTCACCTCTCTGACGTCTTTTAACGCCAGATATTTATCCGGAGAAGACGAGTCCGTGCCCTGATACAGAGCAGCCATTATAACGGAGAGAGAGTACGGCAAAGCACTGATGTGCATCACACTGAACAGAGCCTTACACCTTTATACACATGAAACCACCAAAATCACCGAAATTAAAGCAAGAGCCCTGGTCAATCTTGATGTAAACGATGCTACGTGCCGTGATGAGGCCCTCGCTGTTAATAACAGATTGACTCCTGTCAGAGCTCTTTATATAACATCCGCGTGTCCTTTTATGTGTATGGTACGATAGAAAAAATATCCATCTGCATGTATTAGAATCATCTAAAGGTTTTCATTATCAAATCTTCCCCCAAAAGATAGTAAACACAAGAAGAGGCTGGGGCATCGCGATGTTCTGTTGCGCTGATGCTGATGATGCTGCAAATGCGCATGCGCGCTCTGTCTCTGCCTTCGGAGCATCAGTAGTTACATAAGTGATGAAGGTTCGCAAGAACCTTTTGGCATTAGCATAGCTAAAGTTTATTTTTCAGCGTGTTTACTACACTTGTGTTTAGTGTGCTGGTGATGTTTTATTTTAAAAACGTCCAATCGCACCGACGTGGAGAATAAACGAGGAAAAGCGATTAGCAAGGGGAAAACATTATATGCATTGATAGCATACCATACATATATGATTTACGCGCACAACGCACGTACAAAATAAAATATAAATAAGGTTTAAAATAAAAACTAACCTAAATATTCAAATTACTGTACGTTTGTATAACATAAACACCTCTATAATTTCCTCTATAATAACCTCTATCATTTTCAAAAACTTGCAAAAAAAAAAAAAAAAAAAAGGGTTT
>JAUMHP010000082.1:3532309-3544435 GCA_032361065.1 Enteromius trimaculatus | reverse complement strand
TTCAAATTCCCTATAGAGTCTTAAATGATTCTGATTCAATTTTATTTGTATATTTGAGCTAACCCTGACTCGTTACAAGGCAGTTAGGTTGTATATTTGTCACTATAAAAAGCAGCAAGTAATAGACAGAAAAACAAGGCTACGGAGCTACAAACGCATGCTGCAAACTCAAAGCAAACTCTCAGCAGGCAGGCCTTGTAGTAGATACCAGTGTATTAGATATGTAGTAAAGAAAACCCTAAAGGTATTTTAAGATTGTAGTAGATGTAGTGTAGTGTAGATGTAGTGAAGAAAACTCAAAATGTATTTAAAAATTAGCAACCCTAAAGGCTAGTGTATTAGATAAGTAGTGAAGAAAACCAAAAGGTATTTAAAGATTAGCCACCCCAAAGGCCAGTTTATTAGATAAGTAGTGAAGAAAAGCCAAAAGCTTACAGTACCTGGTATTCCCAGGCACTCTCCCATCCAGGTACTATCCAGGCCCCACTCCGCTTAGGTTACGAGATCAGACAAGATCGGGTGCTGACAGGGTGGTATGGCCGTAAACTAACTCAGCGGCAGAGAGCGGGCTATTTAAAAGTCAGCAACCCCAAAGGGCAGTGTATTAGATGAGTAGTGAAGAAAACCCAAAAAGCCTTGTAAAGATCAGCCTCCCTAAACGTCCTTGTAGTAGATAAGTAGTGAAGATCACCTAAAAGGATTTAAGACATCAGACACTTTTAAGGCTAGTGTATTAGATAAGTAGTGAAGAAAACCCCAAATATTATTTAAAGATTGCCCACCCTAAAGGAAAGTGTATTTGATAAGTAGTGAAGAAAACCCAAAAGGTATTTAAAAATTAGCAACCCTAAAGGCTAGTGTATTAGATAAGTAGTGAAGAAAAGCCAAATGGTATTTAAATATTAGCCACCCTAAAGGCCAGTGTATTAGATAAGTAGTGAAGAAAAGCCAAAAGCTTACAGCATGTGGTATTTCCAGATGCTCTCCCATCCAAGTAGTAACCAAGCCCGACCCTGCTTAGTTTTCAAGATCAGACGAAATCGTGCACTGGCTGTGTGTTCAGGCCATAAACCAAATCAGCGGCAAAGAGCGGGCTATTTAGAATTTAGCAACCCCAAAGGCCAGTTTATTAGATAAACAGTGAAGAAAACCCAAAAAGCCTTGTTAAGATCAGCCTCCCGAAACGTCCTTGTAGTAGATAAGTTGTGAAGATAACCTAAAAGGCATTTAAAGATCAGCCACCCTAAAGGCCAGTGTATTAGATAAGTAGTGAAGAAAACCCAAAAAGTGGTCTCCCATCAAAGTACTAACCAGGCCTGACCCTGCTTAGCTTCTGAGATCAGACGAGATCGGGTGCTGGCAGGGTTGTATGGCCGTAAACGAAGTCAGTGGCAAAGAGCGGGCAATTTAAAAGTCAGCAACGTAGTTATATCCAGTGATATGTATGTAATCATAACCAGGTCATCCTTTTGAGTGCCAGGCGGTCAAACAGTAAAATCTGGGCCGAACCGGGCTGGCTTAGAATGTCCTTACTGTGTTTGTAACCATGCAGCGACTGGTAAGGAAATGTAGCAGTCCGCAAGCACAAGTCATAATTAACTCCAGTATTTAACGGAGTTGAAATAATAATAATGTAAGCGCCATACAGCGCAGCCAATGCGGCTGTGAACACTCGCCATGAGTGAAGTACTTTCAGGCTATGAGCAAAGTTGAAACTGCAGCTTAGGGAGCCTATATTGACCATAGTTTCTCTGTGTCTGACTCGCTCTTTCAGGAGGGAGTCTGGTCAGACAATGTGGTTAGAATGTGGTTGTCCTGTTATGGCTGATATGTTGCAGGCAGCCAATGACAAGACAATCTATCTGATTCCCTTTTTAATCTAAAGGAATACAGACAGACACAGGTGTGTGTCGCTCAGCCTGTAATTCTCTCAGGCCATAACTGGAGTGGAGAGACTGCAGTTAAAGAGACCATAATATGACGATGAAAGTAGTCCGACTCACTTCCATAAGTTACGAACAACTTTCATGTTGGCAAGCATTGCTCCTGAAACTGAATAAAAAAGGTTTCTCTCACCGAGAAAGAAGCTTTTGCACTCATGTGGGCTTATGTTCTGTTCTTTTGCTGAAAAGCGCAAAAACAGCGTTTGTGTTCTAAGAGACCTTAAACTTATAGTTCTGAGCCCTGGAGCTCAGAAATTTGTAAGCCCAAAATGTGAAATGTAATGAAAAAGCTCATTCTGCATTGCAAATAACATTGCATTCCATAAGTTAGGAACAAATTTCATGTTGGCAAGCATTGCTCCTGAAACTGAATAAAAAAAGTTTCCCTTTCGACATTTCACTCGTACTGCGTCTGCTTTTTTTCCCTTAACTGAAGCCATTGGCCGCTGCAGGTGTACTTGTTTAACCAATAGGTGAAAAACCGCCTACAGCGAGCCAATGCTATTTGCGCCCGAACCATTTCTTCAGCTTATTACCTTTGCTGTCCCGAACTTGAAGCCACGGATCTGCGGATTCTAAAAGAGCAAATTTTGCTAAAAAAGTAAATTTGCATCCACGAGTGACCTCGTTTCCTTCTGTATATCAGACGAAGAGCTGCAAGAAGGTATTTCTTTCGCAGCTTCGGAGACAGATGAGCTGTCGGGCTTTGACGACCCCGTCCCATCTGCTCCGTCTGAAGCCAGCTCGTCGAAGCCCGGAGCGGATGACAAACTTTTCCGTGTCCTCTCAAGGGCTGTTTCCGAGCTGGGACTCGATTGGTCTCCCCCCGAGGAGCCCTCACGGAGTAGGCTGGACGAGTGGTATCTGCCGGGGCGCCCTCAAGCCCCTCGTCAGCGTACCATTCCGTTTCTTCCGGAGGTCCATGACAAGCTCACGAAATCCTGGAAGGCTCCCTACTCCGCCCGGCTTAAAAACAAAGCCGCCACTGCCTTCGCCTCTCTCGACGGCGCCGCTGAGAAAGGGTACGACTCGCTGCTGCCACTCGACCAGCCTTCCACCGAGAGCCCGCCCGATGAAGACGCGGTAAGAGAGCTCTGGAGTGCAACCGACTTAGCGCTGACGCTATCTTAGACGCTCCGCTTTCTCCGACCGGGCTCTTTGGACCTTCCGTCGAGGGGTTTACTGAGCGCTTCACTGAGGCACAGAGGGCGTCCCAGGCCATGCGACACTTCATGCCGAAGCGAGCTGCCTCCTCCTCCGAGCAGCCCACCACCCCTTAGTCTCAGCAGAACAAGGAGCCGCAGAGAGACCGTTCCAGATCTGCTTTGCGACGTTTCCCTCATCCAAGGAGGCAGGGTCCCCGGCCCAAGATAGTGCTGGATCCCACCGCTAAAAAGCCCTCCTAGCAAGGAAACGGCAGGGCAACAGGCTGCTCTTCCTTCAGCTCCCTCTACCCCGCAGAGCTCTGGGCACGGAAACGACTCTAAACGCTGCACTAACAGGGTCCGTAAAAGCGCCCCTGCAGCACACCTTTCGAAAGGCGACCCTACCAACTCACATAAAGAGCAGTTTCACACAATCACAAAATGTCACAAGTTACCAGTCCCTACACAGCGACGTAACTACAGACATAATAAATCCCTTATCACTCTGCCTGAATGCCTGGCGCGCCATTCCCGGGGTGTCAAAATGGGTTCTAGGGATAATAGAAAAAGGCTACTGCCTTCAGTTTGCCAAAAAAACGGGGACATTCAGGAAAATTATTCACACTTCGGCCCCGCGCCGCTCCGGAGCTGCGAGCCGAAGTCAATACCCTGCTGTCAAAAGGGGCGATTTGAATCTTTCCCCCCTCAGACAGAGAAAAAGGGCATTACAGCCGGTATTTTCTAGTCCCCTAGCGAGACGGTGGGCTCAGACCCCTCCTAGACTTAAGGGTTTTGAATCGCGCTCTTCTCAGACGGCGCTTCAAAATGCTAACTCTCAGGAGAATCCTCTCACAAATTCAGACTGGCTTTTTTCACTGGACCTGAAAGATGCTTACTTTCATATTCAGATATCTCCCCGTCACAGGCCATTCTTAAGATTTGCCTTCGAGGGGACTACATATCAATATACGGTCCTTTCGGTCTCCCCCCTGAGAATGCGGAGGAATCCCCAATTATCTGGACGACTGGCTCATTCTAGCCAGATCGCGGATAGAAGCAGAGGAGAACAGGGAGATATTACTCAACCATTTGCATCACCTAGGACTAGCTGGCTAGAATGAGCCAGTCGTCCAGATAATTCACCACACGGATTTTGAAGGGCCGTTTGAGAAGGTGCGATTCTAAATCCTTAGATCTAAGGTCTGAGGTCTGAGCCCGCCATCTCGCTTGGGGACTAGAAAGTATCTGCTGTAATGCCCTTTTTCTCTGTCTGAGGGGGGAAATGATTTGAATTGCCCCTTTTGACAGCAGCGTGTCGACTTTGGCTCGTAGCACTCTCGCTTCGGGGCTCGGGACCAAAGTGTGAATAATTTTGCTGAAGGGCCTTGGTTTTTTGGCAAATTGAAGGCAGTGGCCTTTTTCTATTATCCCCAAAACCCAATTTGACACCCCGGGAATGGCGCGCCAGGCATTCAGGTGAAGTGATAAGGGTTTTATTATGTCTATAGTCGAGTCGCTGTGCAGGGACTGATTACTTGTGACATATTGTGTTTGAGCAAAACTGCTCTTTTTGTGAATTTGTGTGGTCACTTTTAAAAAGGTGTACTGCAAGGACGCTTGTACGGGCCTTTTTGTCGCAGCATTTTGAACTCTTACCATGCCCAGAGCTTCGCGGGGCAGCAGGGGTTGCAAAGAGAGCAGCTTTCGGGGCGGTCCGGCAACGGTGGGACTGTTGCCTGGCCACTTCCTTGTAAGGAAGACTTTCTGTGATCATGATCCAGCAAAACCTTGGTGGCTCCGATGGCCCGGGCCGTTACCTTCATCACCCTCAGAGCCAGATCCGCTGCGCTGCAGAGCTCTTTGACTGTGTCCTCATCAGGCGGGCCCTCGGAAGCGGCGAGGAGTTTAGCCTGAAACATCTGGTGCACCGTCATATCATGAAGTGCAGAGGCGGCTTGCCTGGCAGAGGAAAAGGCTTGTCCAGCCAGCGCAGATGTGGTCCTGCCAGGCTTGGAAGGGTGGGATGGTCTCACCTTCCAACCAGCTGAAGAGGGAGGACAGAGATGGGCGGCAACAGCTTGGTCCAGCGACGGTAGCGTCTCGTAGCCCTTCTCAGCGGCGCCGTCGAGTGAAGGCGATGGCGGCTCTGTTTCTCAGCCTGGCGGAGTAGGGTGATCTCCACGACTTTGTCAGTTCTTCGTAGACCTCCGGGAAAAAAGGAGTGGAGAGCTCACAGGGGGTTTGAGAACGTCCCGGTAGATACCACTCATCCAGCCCGCTTTTAGAGGGCTCCTCCGGAGGAGACCAATCCAGTCCCAGCTTGGAAACAGCCTTACTGAGGACACAGAAGAGTTTGGCGTCCATGTTGGGCTTCTTCGAGCTGGATTCAGACGGAGCGGATGGGGCAGGGTCGTCAAAGCCCGACAGCTCATCCATCTCCGAAACTGCTAAGGAAGCTCCTAGCAGCTCATCATCCGATACGCCAAAAGAGACGCTCGCTGAAGCGGAGGGATGGGCCTCTTCGGAGAGGTAAAGGACGGGAGAGAACTTTTCTTCACGAGAGGGGCTGTGTCGTCGTGATATCACCTATCTCAGAGCGCCGCTCTCTGCCCCGGTTCCTCTTACGAGCTGGGGAGTGCGAGGGCTAGGCTCTCGTCCTGAAAAGGATGCGAGCCTGGCGCGAAGAGTGTCCATGCTGAACAGCTCACAGATTGTGCAGTCTGGTCCAGCGAGGTTGGCTTCTGCATGGTCCTTCCCCAGGCAGGTGACGCACTTGGGTTCGTCGGCTTGCTGCAGTGACTTAGAAGCCTTAAACTTATAGTTCTGTGCATTGGAGCTCAAAAATGACTCTGTAAGCCCAAAAAGTGATATACAGTATAATGAAAAGGCTAATTCCGCATTGCAAAAAACATTGCATTTTATAAGTTAGGAACAACTTTCCTGTTAGCAAGAATTGCTCCTGAAACTGAATAAAAAAGCTTTCTCTCACTGAGAAAGAAGCTTTTGCACTCATGTGGGCTTATGTACTGTTCTTTTGCTGAAAAGCGCAAAAACAACGTTCGTGCTCTTAGAAGCCTTAAACTTATCAATCTGTGAACTGGAGCTCAAAAATCACTCTGTAAGCCCAAAACGTGAAATAAAATGAAAAATCTTGTTCTGCATTGCAAATAACATTGCATTCCATAAGTTAGGAACAACTTTCATGTTGTCAAGAATTGCTCCTGAAACTGAATAAAAAAGGTTTCTCTCACCGAGAAAGAAGCTTTTGCACTCATGTGGGCTTATGTTCTGTTCTTTTGCTAAAAAGCGCAAAAACAGTGTTCATGCTCTTACAAGCCTTAAACGTATAGTTCTGAGCCCTGGAGCTCAGAAATGACTCTGTAAACCCAAAACGTGAAAAATAAAGAAAAAGCTCATTCTACATTGCAAATAACATTGCATTTCATAAGTTAGGAACAACTTTCCTGTTGGCAAGAATTGCTCCTGAAACTGAATAAAAAAGCTTCTCTCACTGAGAAAGAAGCTTTTGCACTCAAGTGGGCTTATGTTCTGTTCTTTTGCTGAAAAGCGCAAAAACAGCGTTCATGCTCTTAGAAGCCTTAAACTTATAGTTCTGAGCCCTGGAGCTCAAAAATGACTCTGTAAGCCCAAAACGTGAAATAAAATGAAAAATCTTGTTCTGCATTGCAAATAACATTGCATTCCATAAGTTAGGAACAACTTTCATGTTGTCAAGAATTGCTCCTGAAACTGAATAAAAAAGGTTTCTCTCACCGAGAAAGAAGCTTTTGCACTCAAGTGGGCTTATGTTCTGTTCTTTTGCTAAAAAGCGCAAAAACAGCGTTCATGCTCTTAGAAGCCTTAAACTTATAGTTCTGAGCCCTGGAGCTCAGAAATGACTCTGTAAGCCCAAAACGTGAAATATAATGAAAAAGCTCATTCTGCATTGCAAATAACATTGCATTCCATAAGTTAGGAACAACTTTCATGTTGTCAAGAATTGCTCCTGAAACTGAATAAAAAAGGTTTCTCTCACCGAGAAAGAAGCTTTTGCACTCAAGTGGGCTTATGTTCTGTTCTTTTGCTAAAAAGCGCAAAAACAGCGTTCATGCTCTTAGAAGCCTTAAACTTATAGTTCTGAGCCCTGGAGCTCAGAAATAACTCTGTAAGCCCAAAACGTGAAATATAATGAAAAAGCTCATTCTGCATTGCAAATAACATTGCATTTCATAAGTTAGGAACAACTTTTATGTTGGCAGGAATTGCTCCTGAAATGGTATGGCCTCAAGATGCAGTGTTCGTTCCCTCAAAGAACCGTGGTTATATTCATAACCTATACGTTCTTTTCTGGGAACTCCCACTGCGTCCGAAGACGATATGGGAACACTATACCAGCGGCGCCATGACTCCAAGACCCTGCCCTGTGCCACTGTCTTATCGCTAGTAAGGCATAAAGGGCCGATGATCCATATGTCATCCGCATGTCTAGACCGTAGTACCAGACACCGTGGAGGGGGTAGACCAACCCACGGCGTAACAGATGTCCTCGATTGGGACACCTGCTAGATAGGCTGTCAAAGCCATACCTCTTGTGGAGTGAGCTCTGACTCCCATCAGCGAGGGGAGATCAGAAGAAAAGAACAGATTGTGATTGTCTCAAAAATGCCGCCTAGAGGTTCTCTTGGGCCTAAACTCGGCCTGGCTAGTACGGGGCTATTCGTAGTAAGCGGACACTGCTAGCACACTCTCATTAGAGCTCCCAGGAGCAGACTGATCGGGGGAAATTCACACAGCCTCGGCTGGGTCACAGTTACCAGCTTCTACACCGTCTGAGGAGCTGGAAGAGCTGGAGAGAACTAAAGGAGAAATTTCATGATCTACTGACTCGTGAAGAGGTTCGCTCAACTCTATCTCGAGGTTCACTTCATTGTTGAGGTGAAGCATATCGTCCCCGGGCCTCAGCCCTTGCCTTGGCAAGACATTCGCTCGTACATTCACATGGTCGGGAATACACAGTAAAAGGATTCAACTTCGACTCTCTAAGCAAATCTGACATGCCAGTTCGTACAGTGGCTAAATCCGCAGAGCCTGCTGGTGAAATGACTTACAAGACCACTTTAGTGCTGTCGGTGCATACAAACACATGGTCTGTTCGATCTGGGAAAACGTGTTTTACTATTTGAAACACGGCCAGCATCTCCTGGCAGATACTTTGCCAAGTGAGAAGGCGGCCCGTCCAGACCGTTGGCTGTTTTCAAACCGGTGAGCGCATCCGTCGGCCAATTTAACTGGTGACAGGAGCTCGAAAAACCGGGCCCATTTTCAGAAGCCAAGGGTTTCTGTAGATATCTAAGGCTGGCATACATAGTCAGGAGACCTAGATCTTTAGACCTGGGTTACACATCAGGGAACTCTGCTTGGTTCAGAGCCACTACTGCAGGGATCTCACATATAGCAGGCTGAACATTTCACTACTGCTATTGGACTCCCTAGTCAACTTTCGTTAAGGACTGTATGGCAGTGAGTGACTGCCTTCACTCTCTTGACTAATTTGAGAATCGAATCTACTCGAGCAGGGAACCTTTGCATTGCCTACATCGTGGACGACTCTCGAACCACGCCACGGTCTTCTGACTGGAAAGAGCACACTTTCTCTGTGTTCAGTCTGAACCCTGGACGCTATACGGGAGCTAGGAGGACAACTCGATGCCAGGTCACTAAAACTCTCTATGTCTCCTGAGCTTTCTCTTTCTCTCGCATCAGCGTGTAGTTTTGCATACACATAACCTGAAGCCACAACGGAGCTAAGGCTGTATTTACTACTTTTGTATGTGTCCTAGGCGAAAGTGCTAGGCCTACGGGAGGAACCTGATAACGGCTTGCTTGACCCCAAAGCGAGCCTCAGAAACTCCTGTGAGAAGGATGGATGAACACATTTGGTCTACTTAGTGTGTGTGTTTTAGATCTGACGCTACATGGCAGTCCTTGGACCTGACTTGTAGAAGCACTTAACCTTAGTTTTGTGAGCTAAATTGAACTTCAGCTGACTGACTGAGTGGTTCAGTTACCTTAGATCTAACCCGGGCTTTAGCCCTGCATCCTTCTTTGGAACTGTGAAGTGTCGGTGACAGAACCCCGCTCTTACTCCACTGGAGGAGCCAGCTCTATGCATACCTTTTCTCACGATTTTTAGAAGAAACAACTTCTCGTTCCATAACCAGAACCTGCTTGTGCAAAGTGAAAGTTACACTGCTATTTAGTTACAGCGGAGGAAAATAAAACTAAAGTTTTTCTTTTTCAGTTTTATAAGAGACAACCTCTCTCTATCACTCACAGGCCCCTCTGAGACAACTGGAAGAGCTTTTCAAACTGCTAACTTGTCTACTAAGGGAGCCACCCTCTCGAGGCTGGCTTCTGATTTTATCAACAATGAGAGCTCGGTGCCTACTGACGACTCGACGCCAGGGAGAGATCTGTTCTAACCGTCTTGTGGATCCCCTCAGGGGGGACGTGCAGCTCAGCCCTCTAGCGATGATGTGGCTGGGCTGAGTGCAACGTCGAGGGCACTGGGGAGAGCGAGGTGTTCAGCCCTTTAACCCAGAAAATGGGCCCCAGAAAATCAGGACTTATCGTGCTGGGTCCTCCGAGACGTAACAAAGTTTCTGAGGTCGGTCTTGTGCCTGGAGGCCCCAGCAGCGGAGTGTTTCTCTCTTTTTGAGCCCATCTATACGAGGAACTGGTACTCGCTTGGTGTTGCTCTTCAACCCCTGGATCTAGATAGTGGCGAGGGAGGAAGCGTTGGAATGCCGCCGCTTGCTTCCGCACCTCCTGGAACCTGTTGACAACCTTGCTGACAGACTCGCCGAAGAGGCCCGAAGGGGAAAGTGGGGCGTCCAAGAGGCAGACCCTATCACGGTGTCTGATGTCCGATAGGGTCAGCCACAGATGCCGCTCCACAGCCACCATCGCTGCCATGGATCTACGCACAACGCGAGCAGTTTCCTCGCCAAATCTGCCGTCTTCCTCAACTCTGTGATCTCATCTGAGCTGATGTTCTCGCGCTCATCTAGATCGTGCAGCAGGTCTGCCTGATAGGCCTGGAGCACAGCCATGGTAACACACTTTTTGCGAAACACTACACACATTTTCTTACATTAGACACATTGTTCAAAAACTAAATCAAAACTCTTGTTTGATTACTGCAGAAATTCTACTTTTGAGTTTTACAGAAGACTGAATCAGAGCAAATGACAATAAAACTAGAAACACAAAGACTGCACTGTTTTAAAGTTTTTGCCTGTTGCTTGAACACATTTTGAAAAACTTTGCTCATTGTGCCAAAACTCTAAACACAAGTAAACATGTCACAAGACTGAGAAATATACCATTCACAAATATACCATTACTTTCAAAAACCTAAACTCTGCTATCAAAACCTAACATTTCTTTGTCAAAATGTAACACAAAATGTTGACAAAATGATATACTCTTGCATTATTTGCATACACTTTGAGATCAGGGGGAACACACTAGCCTGTTTTATATAAAACACTGCAGTCTTTGATTTTCACTCTTTATTCAGAAGGCATGTTTTCAGGAGAAAACTTTTTTAAACAACCAAAAAAGCAAATATGCCTACTCAATATTGTACATTGCAGTAACATGAATTTAGATAAAGCAAAAAAACAAAACATAAAACAGTAATAAAAAAACACTATACGGTAAACACAGAAAATAATGACAATTGTGCATATGTGGGCTCATGGATGCCGCTGTCCATGGATTGCTGTCACCTGAATAACACCACAGGCCTGTTCCGGTCCCACTTTATATTAAGTGTCCCTAATACCTGTGTACTTCCATAGTAATTATATGTGTATCTAGTATGTAACCACAGTGTAAGTACGCATTGGTACATAGTATCTACAGATCTAATACCAGTGTAACTACACACATGTAACTACCCACCACGTAGTATGTGTAAGTACAAATGTGTAACAGGGCATTGGTAACAACATTGGTTTGACACTACGGTAAGTACACATGTGTAACAACAATTATGTAACTACATTTTGTAAGAACAATATGTACTTACACTAGTTTCTCCACTTTCAGTCTTCAATCCTGCAGTTTGGAATACACTGAAACTTTATGGAAATCATGTTCATTGCTATGTACATACCATGTATTTACCAGTATACTTACATGGTAACTTCTAAGGAACTGCAAAGTGTAAAATTATCACAATGTACTGTGTAATATGTCAAACTTAAAACCTCTGTGCAGCACTTTAATAACAAAGTACTTACATGGTAACTCCTCAGGAACTGTCCACTTAATATAAAGTGTAAAATTATCACAATGTACTGTGTAATATGCAAAACCTAAACCTCTGTGCAGCACTTTAATAACAGAGTACTTACATGGTAACTCCTCAGGAACTGTCCACTTTTTGGTGTAAAATTTTGGACACCAACCATAATTTATATGTAAATCCTATCACAGCAGGTGCGGCTGTGTTGTTACAAATTGTCTCCACTGAAATTAAAGCATAATTCTTTCGATCACTGTGTAACACCAGATAATTTACATGATAAATCCACAGGAATTGTTCACACTTTATTCAAGCTTTACTAAGAACGGTGTAATATTTAAGTGCAAACCATAGGATACTACTGTGTAAAACCAGTGTCGTTACAATGGTAACTAAACATTTTATGACACTAAGTAAAATCAGCATAACAGAATGGTAACTCCACAGGACCAGATCATATGTTAATTTTATTCTAGTGTAGTTATTCATAGAAATACAATATGACAAGTATTGCATTACATATATTATTATACTTTATGTATTGCATGTTAATCCTAACCTAATTTAATTTCATTTTTTCTTTATATATAATGTAGCATTGCATTTGAACAATTAAACTGTTCTTAAACAGGAACAGAACAAAAAAAATTACAGTGTGACTGAAAAGTCAACTTGGTCACCAGAGTGTCAGATCAGAAATGGAAGATTAAACATAAGAAAACAG
>JAUMHP010000082.1:3509914-3523189 GCA_032361065.1 Enteromius trimaculatus | reverse complement strand
CTCGGTGGACAGCGTGACAAACGAGTGAGAGCTCCAAAGGAAAACCGCGCTCTCCCGTCTTGCGTCACTTCCGAATCTTTAACGTGGGCAGTGTAGCGGATTGGCTCAAAAGTAGGCGTTGTCCCAGCCGTAATTGATGATCGATCCAAGGGTCCTCCAATCCTGGACTCTGGCGGTGAGAACAAGAACGAGAAAAAAAAAAAATCTTTCCCCATAATATTACAGGACGTAACACTCGCGTGTTTAATGGTTAAGTTATGTTTGATCTTTTTTCAAACATCTGTTTTAACACTGATGTTTAGCTTGCAAAACAAGGAAGTGTTCTGACACTAGTATGTAGGAAACCCGTTCACCATGCAGTGGCTTTTGCATAACTTATGTTTTTTCCTAAAAATGAATGAATGAAAGATTTACTTGGGTTTTAATCTCTTGGAAATGAAGGGTTAGTTTACCCCAAAATTAACGTGTCGTTCCAATCCTGTAAGACATGTAAGTTCAAGAGCTGTTTGACCCTGCGTATTTCAAGGCCCAGAAAGGTAGTAAGGACATTATTAGTCCATGTGATGCCAGTGGTTCAACCTTAATTTTATGAAACTACGAGGATACTTTTTGTGTGCAAAGAAAACCGATATAGTGACTATTAAACAATTTCTTTTCTTCTGTGTCAGTCTTCATGAGAGTACCATAACTAGGGATGCACTATAATCATCGGCCAGCATGTTTGTACATGTTGTCAGTAAAGCCAGTTCTGCAATCAGCAGTAAATGCCATCACGGGCGTGATTTCACATTGAGCCGTATTTACTACACACAGCCATTTTTACTGACAAAATGCACGTTACATATCAGCCGACGGTTATCGTGCATCCCTAAACACAACATACTCGTGTTGCAGCTGACACAGGAGCCAGAGTTCTGACGTAGAATCCAGATATGCTGTGCCTTGTTTACAAGCAGAGGAATGTGAACACATGTCTTGAATGTGTGTCGAAGACTGGCGGTTGTTCAATAAAATGATGTCTTGTTTTCTTTGTGCACACAAAAATTCTCATAGCTTTAGAAAATTAAGATTGAGGCACTGATGTCACATGGACTATTTCAACAAAGTCAGTTTCTGGGTTTTGACAGAGGTAGTCCTGTTGCTGTCTTTATGGTGTTAAAAACTCTTGGATTTTAGTTTTCATGTAATTTATAAGAACAAGGGTCTATATATATTTGGAACTACATGAGGGTAAGTAATTCATGACAGGCTTGGGAAAAAATGGGAGCACCCCATACCTTAATGGGTCCAGGAATTAAAAAGTAAGAGGGAGCCACACAAGTTTCAAATAATCACATTTTGATTCTGAAGAGAAGCATTACTATAATGTGGAGTAATATACACTGATGAATCCTTCACAATATAACCAGTTATGTACATTTAAAGAAGTAAAGAGTCAATTATGTGTTTTACGCTGACTTCAAGGACCTAATAAATGCAGTCATTCAAAATTATGCATTTATTGCGAGCAAAACGCAGTACTGGCTCATTATCCCTTCTCAGTACTCAGAGTTCCTTTTCAGAGCCAGTTTGTTCCTTTGCGCTGACTCGTCTAAGATGTGCAACCTTTGTTTTGGCACATTCTGAGCTGTTTTTAGTGTTAAGTGGCATTTGGTGGCCCTCAGGCCTGGGTTTCCTACTTTTCTTCACTGCCTTAACGGTGGGTGAGAGGGAGGAGATACTTTGAGTAATGGAGTGGTAATTCAAAACAGAGGCCTGTGGGCAGAATGAGGTTGTTGGAAATAAAAACATTTCATCAGTGAAGTTAGAGTAAATTTGTCTGTTTGCGATTGAGCTGATATGGTTTTCTGCATCGTTTCTCAAACTTTATTTGTCTTGTACACCTCCATAGACTCGTTAGTAAAGCACAGAATTAGCTGAATTAACGCAAATCAGAATTAATTGTGAATTATAATTTAATTTAAAAATAATTTAGCATTGTAACCTACCTCTTTTCAGTGTTTTTATATTGCATATCGGCATAAATTGCTCAAAATGCAGAACATTGGATGGAGTTGGTGCGGAATTAATGATCATTTATAAATCACTTTATCCGTCAAGAGTTAATGGGATTGTAAAAAGTGTCCATTACATACATTTGAATGCAAAATGATTGAAGTGAAATTATTTGATTTATTGTATTTTTTTTTTATTTGTAGCAAGATAAATCTCGTCCTGGAACTGCTGAAGAACCCCTTGGGGAACACGTACCCACAGTTTGGGATTATCGTTCTAGTGTGTTAAAGGCTTTTAGTGGCCTTCAGCTTGAAATATGAGAAGCTGATCATTTACTGCAGTCACTTAAACCATTTGGAAGGGCTTGTAAGGATGTTTGAGAAAAGTAAAATCTAATTCTGCTGTCATTTTCAGTTTGCGTGAGTCTTGATCTGAATCATACCCCCACAGGCTTATCCTACTGAAGTCTGAAATGAGGCCTATAAATGTCAAAGTGAAAGAATCAGCAGGAACCCTTGCAAAATGCTTTCGTTTTCCCCACCAAACCTTTCAACATGTCATTCATTTAAAAGAGGCCCCTGCGTCCTGAAATATTATGATTGAGTTTCCGTGACTGTGGGTGGACATGGACCTGACTGCTGGAGCAAGAACTCCTTAATCTGGTGCGGTCTGAAGCAGGCAGCGCGTGCAGTGAAGCTTGTTTGCTTTCGCTCTGCCAATCTGTACTCAAACCAACGGCAGTGCATCACATAGACCAAGGCTTTTCTTGACTGCCTCATTTTTCCTGAAGAGAAATGTGCACAGTTTATCTTTGTCTCTGCCCAGTGAGTGAAAAACCCGGATGCCATTCTGTTAAATGGCACGCAGAGATCATATCGTGTTCAGTTGTTTTATGAACGTTTGGTAAATCTAGCACTCTGTAATAGGCAGTATGCACATTCTTCTTATCAAGATCTGTGTTAGCCCTCCTTCTTTTGCTGCATTCCATTTGAGTTATTTCCCAGGTGTTCAAACCTTAATTGCTATTATATTTATGCACTATAAATCAGTCTTTTCCTACAGCCTATGTTTTGTCCTCATTGGAGACCGCAGTTACATCCAGCCAATGTTTCTGTGCATGGAAAATACAAAACCATGTCACATGTCCCAACTCGAGATTGTACTTTATGATACTTTAAGGTTTTAGTGAGTCCCACACAGCACAGTAAAGAAAATTGTGCTTGTCAGATAATTCAATGTGATCTTTAAGTCTAATATACAGTGCTTTGCAGCCTATTTTTAGGGCCATTAACATGTTACACATCAGCAGTAGAACTTTTGATTAGTGTTACATTGACTTTTAATGAGAATCTAATGAGAATTGCAAAGAAGTTGAACATCTGGGCAGTGAAGATTTGTAGGAAAAATGTGCTTAATTGTCAGCTGTCAAAAAGAAACTCTTAATAGTCCTAAAAATAATCCAAATGTAATTTAGCTATGTCTTTTTTTTTTTTTTTTTTTTTTTTTCTTCTTCTTCTTCATTTTGGTTTTGATGTGAAATATGACCAGGGCATGGTTTAGTGAGATTTGCCATTTAATACCACTGTTGGATAAGGGCTTTGCAGGACTGATATGAGTTATAATTTCTGGTATCGATTCTCCCTTCCACCCACCAGCAACTCGAATCTCACTAGGTCAATTAAAATGCACAGAAATTCGTCAACATGCTCGCTAATCACACTGACTCGTCTACTAATGAGCACAGCCCTCGAAAGCCATCGCTTTTAATAGGCATGGTGTAATGAGCTTTAATTGAAAATGGCCCATTTGCATGGTAAGCGGCCATATAAAGAATTTGGTGCTACGAGTTTGATTTTCTGTATGGAAACTGTATTTGGGTGGTAATAGCCTGTTTTAACACAGTCTAAAAGTGACTGTGTATTAGGACAGCAGCACTTGCAGCTGTCCTCCTCATATGCCTCATTTGCATGACTGCTGATGTGCTTCATCTATATCAGTGACACCCCTGCATCAGATACATTCACACGCCACTCTGTACACCACTGTTTCACTTCCCCACATTAGCATAGTGACACCAGGTGTTTTCAAAGAGGAATCTTCAAAGAAAGATTAAAACTTACCAGGGCAACACTGATCAAAGGTTAAACTTTGCTCAACACGACTCTTCTGGTAATACACTGAGGAGTGAAAAGAAAGAAAGACTTTTTAGCAGGGTGATGGAAACAATCACAAATCATTTGCTTTTGTTTTTGACAAGCATTATGGCATTTATTTCCGTAACATACTTTATTTCAGAGGTTCCATATTTTTCTTAATGTTTGTTATTTGGTTCACGTTTGTTCTTTTTAAAACGTTCACTTTTGCATCAGTTTTTTTTTTTTTTTTTTTTAACTAACTATTTTTTTTCTTTTCTTTTCTTTTCTTTTTTTACCCGTAGTTGTTAGGAGCTATTCTGAGGGAAATATGAGCCAGCACAGTCTGGTACAGAGTGTCTCACCGTTTATTGGTCTGGCAGAAATCCATCTCGTTACAGTTCGGAAAGCAATGCGTTCGCTCAAATGACCTGAACATTTCCAATTTGTTAAACATTTCAAAACAACACACAATCTTGGTTTTGCTTAGAGGTTTATACCCTGGGAAGAAGAAATTTCAGGCTGGGAGAAATGGAAAGTATCTGTTCAAATAGTGTGAAGTTGTCCATAATAGGAAATTGGCATGTCCTTTGTTCCATGCTGTAGTGCTGGTAAAATGCAACTTAATATAATATGTTTGTTCTTTTTTCTTGTGTGCTTCTTTGCAGGTCAGCTTTTATATGCAACGGCACTGCGCACTCCAGAGCAATTCAAGAATGTCTTAGCCCAGCAAGCACTTGCAAGGGGGGGCTCTGCTAGTTTTTTCCCTTATGGGAACTCCAGGTGATGAGTCAGCACTAGTGATGGAGATCCATTGAGTCCTGTCCTTGACACTATTCATTGCCCTTTCCCCCTTTACCCTTTACCCCTGCCCTGGCTGGTTAGTGCACGAACATGCTGCGCTTCCTCCCACTCAAGCTTGGCCGTTTGTACCGGTGTCTGAAGCTTCTCTTTGTCATTGGACTGTTTGTCATCCTGCTGATGAACACACACAACCTCTTCGCCTCTTTTCAAAAGAATGAACTCACAGACCGAAGGTTCATCAACCTCAACAAGTGCCCAGCCTGCTTTGGCACCAGTTGGTGTCGCAAGTTCATGAACGGACAAATATCCTTCGAGACATGGGGTCGCCTTCGCTTCCTGGATGTCTTCAATGTGAAAAACGTTTTCTTTGCCCAGTACGGGGAGCCTCGTGAGGGTACGCGGAGGATTGTACTCAAGCGTTTGGGCTCCAATCAAGAGCTTACTGATACTGACCAGAAGATCTGCAAGCGAGCAACGGGTCGACCTCGTTGCGATCTTATCCAGGCCATGTACAAGACTGAGTTTGCCCGACTTAATGGGGATGTCCGACTCCTAACCCCAGATGTTGTGGAAGGCTGGTCAGACCTGGTTCATTGTCCGTCCCAAAGACTGCTGGACAGAATAGTCAGGAGGTACGCCGAGACAAAAGACTCTGGAAGCTTCCTACTCAAGAACCTGAAGGACACAGAAAGGATGCAGCTGCTGATGACCTTGGCTTTCAATCCAGAACCCTTAGTGCTTCAGGTAGGCTTTTTCATGTTATCTACTAACCCACCTCTCTCTGACAGACTCCCTGGGCCTGTAATATATCGTCTGGGTTGTAAAGCCAGATCATAACGTATGCTCTTGAATTGCCCTTGATAATTTCTCCAGTGGAATAGAACCTGTCAGTTTGGTGGGCTGCAAATAGGCTAAAAAAATGGCGCTGTAAATTATAGGGTGTGCTACTTTCCCTGCCTCTCTGTTTCCATTCCTGGCTGCGTAGTGTGCAAAGCCACAATTCTCAAGTTTGAAGTCCTGCCCCATAATCTTAAAGGACCTCAATTGGAAAGTGTTTAATTGCAGCCTTATAAGCCAATTCTGATGGATTTGTCTTGCCTTAATGTAAATTTTAAAGATTTTTGAATTATTTAGAAACTTAATGTTCATTACGATTTTATTTCTTAAATGGTGCTTATCGCCCTAAATGCCTGAAGGTATCGCAAAAGCTGCCTTACAAAATAAGCTGATTTCCAGTGCAGTTATAATTCATCTCACAGGCACCATACTGTCTGTGTATTCTCTCCTGACATACCATGCTACCTGCCATCTTGACATGGCAATGATAATAAGGGCCACTATCTGACCAATTGTCAGTACTGATTTACAATTGAACGATCGATTTCAATTTCACTTGTCATTGATCGCAGCTGGTAAATGCCAGAACAACAAAAGAACACAAGCCCTGTGAAGACCTTCGGTGTCTTACTGACCTCTAATCTGTCACAAGGACCTGACACCCTCTAGCGTTTGCCAAACAAAGGAAGATCAGCCTGATCTATAAAATCTGATTAGTTGTGTGTGTGGTACTTGTCATTTGCCACCCTCCTCTTCTGTCTCTTTATTTGTTTTTCACTCTTTGTTGCTTATTCTGCAGTGCCTTTCTTTCTCCCATTCAGATAAAGTTTGTAATGCTATTACATATCAGTTCAAAGCACCCTGTGATTTATTATCCAATCCTCCGGTCCACTTTCAGAACCTCTTCTCCCTCTGTGTGTCTGTAATTCTGCCCATCATTATTCTCTTTGAGCTGTTCCTGCATGTTTTCCAGTGCTCATAAATAGTTCATTTTGTGCTGAACTTGTGAACCATTGGCATGGGAAATCCCATCCCCCTGGGTGTACTCTGGATAACCTGAACTGAAGAGCAACAGGGGTGCTTCCGGGAGACCCTGAAGGGTGGCTTAGTGCCTTTGGCTGTTCCTTACACACAAAAACACTGTAATATTTCAGGAACAGAAGGAAATGGGTGGTTGTGGACCAACTCATAAAGAATTGATGGCATCTATGCTTAGTGTATACCAATTCGTTGAAGATGCTCTCGTAGTTTTATAAGGCTAGACATTTATTGTTGTGAACCTTGCCGTGCTAGAAACTACTGTGGTGGTAAAGTAAGATGATGATTATGGTATTTAATCACTCATCCATATAAGCTTGAGAAAGCAAGTTTAAAATAGTTTGGCAACCCCAAATTGTTAAACTACAGGAAGTCTACTATTACAAGAGGTACTTTGATTCGTTAAAATCAACTACCACACTGAAACTACTACACTGAAATTTTGTATGTGAATGGTGTACTTGTATTTAGATGTACTTACCTTCAGTTAACAGATGTGCTAACTGCATACATTGAATAAAATTAGAAACTAGTCTTGGACTTCATAGACCGGCATACTGTACAATATTAAAAAAAAAAAAAAAAAAAAATGAGTGCTTAATTATTACCTTGCTTGGTTGTAAAACTTTTTTAAATGCAATTTATAACCAAACATAAATGTGATTTTTATTTTGTTGTGCTGCATTGCTCATTTTAATAAGTTCCTTGGTAGTAGGAAAGATACAGTACATAGATATTATTTTAGTGAAGCTATTGCCATGTTTCAGACACATTTAAGGCCCCGATATACTTCAAACGAAATTTCGAACAAAACCAGGCCAAAATGAAGTTTGTTTCATTTTTGCAGTTTATATTGGCTGACCAAAGCAAAAGTTTTGTGGAGTTTTTTTAGCTCCTAAACACCTTTTGAGCTACTATTGGCCTGAGGCGGTTATATAATTGGTGGGTGTTTTCTGAAACTCCACCTTCTTTGACACAGGATTTTTTTTTTCTTCCCAGTTTGTCACTAAATACATAGCTGAGCTGCCACAGATATATCTGCATCTGTACGATTGCTCGCAGAGAGACTTTAAAAGTTCAGAGAAAGGTAATTCCTACAAAGACTGTCAACGACCCCGGTTTATGCAAAAAGTGGTGTGGCGAAATGAAGAGAATGTAGAGAAACGTAGAACGAAAAAGAAGTTTGTGCATTCATAGTAGTATTTACTGTGTGGGGTGTTCTAAGCTACTTTTAAGATAACCCTAGAATCAGTGTCCTTTCAAGTCAAAAACAAATGGTAGAGTACTGCTGTATTATAACATAGCAATATTATAGTGCTTTCTGGTAATTTTTAAGTTGTGCATATTTTTGTACTGTAATTAAGCCATCCATAATTGCTTCATTTTCTGACAATGAATTCACCAGAACCAGGTTTTCTCTCACACAACTCTTCACTCCCCCTTTTTTTACTCTGTATTTTTGTGAAAACCATGACGCCATTCATCGCTGCTTCAGTTTCCAATCTACTGTGAGGTTTCTGGCAGAAAAGCTGCCCTTCCTCTCAGCTGTGTGAGAAAACCGGCCTGTTTTTGTCAGTGGAAACCAATACTCAGCGCTGTTGTATGGTTGGCCCACAAAACGCTCCCCTTTTCTGTCCGCCGAATTCACGGTGCTGCAAGTCACGTGGAAAGCAATTCGTCCCAAAGGAGTAAATATTTTTAGAAAGCAATACGATGGCCAGAAATAATGAACTGCGTGTGATATAAAAAAGGCCTTTGTTTTAAAAGGCCCACGATCCTGCCATTATATGCTGAAGCCAACCATTGTTTATTTTACACTATTCACATAAACCGTCAAATTTTCCTCTTTCAGCCAGCCAGATTTTAACCTTTAAAGCAGCGTTGTGCTTTGTTCTCTGCTGATTTCTTGAGTAGGTTGAGGAGATTCGGTGACCCACATTTTTAGCAGAGATGGTTATTAATTCACACTTTCATGAGCCGACGTTCCCTGCATTTTATCTTCTGTCTGTGAAGCTGTGATGCATGAGGTCATGTTCGATAGATGTAGAGGCCGGTTTAGGTGACCTTGCTCAAATTTAGCCAGAAGCATGGTACTTTGTTAACAGCCCCCGCTTTAGCATAGGCTCTGCCTGCTCAGCCAGCTTAACAACAGGACATGACAGGCCTGTGGGGTTAACGCAGTCAAGGGTGCAGTGCTTGCCTCCAGAATGCTTGCTTGTCGAGACGCTCCTCCCTGCACCTGACATAGTTTGTGAGTTCATCTGGAGAAAAAATGGCAAATTGGTACTTCTGAAAGCTCCTCCTGGATTGTGGAGTCAAATGAGAGCAGGGTTTTAGTAAAGTAAAATAAAACTGCATTTAAGGGTTTGGAACACAGCCAGTCAGTTGCCAATTAGCAGATGATGTTTAAGCCATTGCATTTGCGCATTGCTTGCTGAACAGTTGGGAAATAATCCTGTTCAGATTCTTCATGGAGAAGTTTGAAAATAAACATTTGATATAAGCATTTATATATCTCTGTGTGTGTATGCTGTAAGTCAATTTTTTTTTTTTTTTCCCTCTTCACTCTCCTCTACCATTGTTATGAGTTTTTGCAGGCTAGGTAGGTTATGTTAGGTAATTTAAACACTATGAATAAGATTTACATTTACACGAGGAGCAGAATTGCATTAGATATTAAGACTTCTTTTCAGAAAATATATCTTGCGTTGTTTATTTTCTTACCCCTTTAGCAAAGAGCAATTCTAGTGAACATCAACAAGGAATAAAGAAAAGAAAAAAAAAATAATAATGTAACTGGTTTTTCTCTTCGAGTGATGAAATTTAGTAAAAAGACAACCAAGACCGGTTCAAGAACATCATGTGCAGACTAGAGCGTCATGTCATGCCTTATGGGATGAGTCAGACTTCATAAGCACAGTCTTGCACTTGAACAATTTCATTTTTTTTTTATGTTGATTTTTCAAGTTTTGGTTCAAGAATGATACCCTTGCAGAAAATGAATGTCAAGTTTCTTTTACTGCTCTGGTGGTCACTGGTGCCGCCCACACTTTTGCAATCTTGTCAGCTAATAAAACTCACACCTTCTAAATGGAGATGTAATCTGTCTAGTGTATGCTGGTCCAACTGCACAAGAAACGGATGTCTGCTCACCATCTCAGTCGTTTGCCAAGTGTTTCTCGCAGGTGTTTCATAACCTGACCTATTCTCATTTTAGAGGTAAAATAAAATAAAGGTGTAGTACGTAACTGGTGTTATATCATTTTATTCAGTACCGCTAAGGGGGTTTAAGCTTACATGTACACATATTGGTTGGCTTAGTGGGACGATCCATTTCTGAAATTCTGTAAAAATTAATCTGTAAAATTTTAGGTATTAAAAAAAAAAAAAGAACTGTTTGTTTATTGTAGCCACATAAAACAGAATCACATTACACGTACCCATTGAATGAATTCATTTTTAATTTGTCTGAAACATTCTTAGTTTTATTATAATGTCTACCTTAACTCTGTCTTCTGTTCTGACTTTATAATTCGCAAATCTAACTTTATATCTCGCAAACTCAAGAAAATAAGAATTGAGAGTTTGTATCACGCAATTTTGAGGAAAAAAAGTCGGAATTGTTAGATAAAAAGTCACAATTTATTCAGTGGTGGAAACAAGGTTCCATAGTCTGCTGTTTCATTTTATCCATAACAGTGCTCCTAAAATGTTTAGAAATTGAATCTTGCAGAAAATATCATATTTAAATGCCAGCAGATCAGATTTTAAACATGAAATTAAGTTCAAAAACAACAACAACAAAAAAAAAAGCATAATGATTAGGGGTGTAACGGTTCACAAAAATCACGGTTTGATACGATACAGTGGTTTCACGGTTCGGTATGTTTTCGATACAGCAAAAATAAAATAAAAAAAGATTATTATTTATTTTTTTCCCCATTTTTATTTAGTAAAATTAATATAAAAGTATGTCTTGGAAAAATCAGTCTTGGATGGTATTTATTGTTTAATTCAAATTAATAAAATGTAGATTTAAGCCATTTCAAATCGTGAAGTCTGAGTGCCATCCACCGTTTCCTCCTGCGGGACAATCCGCGTGGGAGAAGACGGCAGGGGAGAGATACATTATTTAAATTTGTGACATTTATGTGTCACAAAAGGTTTAGGGGCCGTTCACATGCATGTTCACATTCACTTTATTTTCAAAGCTGCACAGTTTAAAATCCAAAGCAGAAATGTTTTTATATGACAGCGTTCATGGTTCATGGACTTCATGGTTGCCTAGTAACAGCAAACGCTGATGGAGGAAACAACGCGCCCTCGCGTTTTCACTCGTTTTTAGATGTACTCTTAGAAGAGTAAGTTACATTTAATGCTAAAGGATCGTTAATGCTAATAGAAACATTATTTTAGTGTGTTAGGGCAGAACGATGCAGCTCTGGTTAAACAGTTGGATGCTGGGTTGAAATGCAGCTGGAATTGGTCATGGCTTCAAAGGGCAAGAGGTGTACTTTTTATTTAAGGTGTACACGATGTACACGTCTTTACACAAATGTCAATACAGTATTTTTTCAGAATCTGTGCTTGGCTTATTATTCCTATCAACTGAATTGGCTACTGTAAAAAAGGAAAATGCCTGCTTGAATGCCGCGGGGATAGGGTTGTAACGGTATGACGGTTTATTGTGATATTGACATGTACGATTATCATATTAAGTAAGTAAAATATTCATATTGTAAGTATGAAGTAAGTTCATATTGTGCACATTTGCTTATCCTCGGTTTAGGGAAAAAAAAAAAAAATGAAACCAGATCTCACCCGCACTGCAGTATATGCAACTTCCTCCCGCTTGACAGCTTAGACTCCACCCATACCCATACAGTGGAGAAAATGTCAGATACAGAGGCTGCAAATTCTATTGTCCATCGCAGAAAAACTAATTAAAATCTGCAGTATGGGAATATTTTGGGTATCTGAAAAATTATCCTGGGTTTGTCCTTGAAGATGGATATCCAGTTTGCAAGAAACGTGGACGTGGAAGAAATGCGTCTAATAGGGCTGGGCGATTTGACCTAAAATTAAAATCTCGATTAATTGAACATTTTAACTCGATTACGATTAATGAACGATTATTTTATTTATTCATTTTTTTTGCCCTCATAGTTCACTGACAAATCTTGTACAGTAAATATGCTCACATAATACAAGTGAGAGATTTTTTTAATGAAGGGTGCATTACTTGATTTTAAAATAAGTGAAGGAAACGCGCTTTTCTATCTATGATTATTTATTAAACATCAATGTTTAACAACTGAAATTAAAGCACACATTGCCTAAAACTAAGTCACTTAGTTCTTATAAAAAAGTAAAAAATAAATAAAATTTACAATGTTTTTATAATTAAAAGTAGAAAATAAGCAGTATCTCTTCTGAATAAAATAACACTTGCATATCCTGTAAATATTTTAAACAGTGCAATTCTTGCATCTTCTGTAAAGAAATATTTTAATGTGCAATGTATCAATGTAAACGACAGATTGTTGTAATGAAAATAGGTTGCATAAGGTTATCGTAGTGATCTTATCATGTCGCTATATGAACATGAATTTGATCAAAGTTCTTAAGAAACACGAGCATGCTAACCTTTTCAGTTTGTGGAGAGTTTTAACAAGGTGTTTAAACCTGCTTCGCTGCACTGTAGCCAAGAGAGTCATTTCCTTTGCGATGTACAGAGACTGGAAGCGCCTGACAGAAGCCCCTCCCATGACGCTAATTCGCGTTTGCTGTGAAGAGAATTTCACGCGTGAATGAAGCAAGTAAACTTAAAATGTTCAAGCGTCCAACTACGCGTGAATAGCGTGATTTATTCGCACAAGTCGCGTCTGTTGCGCACGTGGGATAACGTAACGGAGCGGGTCACGTGACTCACACGCGGTATTGTTTTTAAAGGGAAAGTAATCGAAATAATCGTCCTGGAAAAAAAATGACCGATTATAGGTTCTGCATGTCGATTACGATTACTTTTCGATTAATTGCCCAGCCCTAACGTCTAACATGTTCTCCCATATTCGCAAGCACCATCCCTCCGTGAACATAAAACTATTAAAGCTGTATTTCTGTGATGTAGAGGGAATCCCCGAATCCAGTCATGTAATTGGATAAATCAAAATCTAGCTGTGCAGTAAATCAAATCGCGGTGTGCGTGTCTGTGAATATACAGTACAAAAACGCTGCCATATATTGTAATTCTATATTCTCTGTCAGTATGAATAAGCAGCATTGTTTCGCCTAATACTGTATATCTAGTACACACTCAAGTATGCATGATGCGTGTGGTTTTTAAATCATCTGCTGTCTTACCCACTATGTGAAGACGTGAACACATGAACATATCCAGAGCTACTCTCAGAGAACACTTAATGGCCATTTTATAATCTTATTTAAAAGAATAATCATCAAACACACT